>JARJDT010015562.1:0-15299 GCA_030264655.1 Leptusa sp. GC000079
CTCATTCTCAACCTTCCCCACCCCTCGGCGCTCGAACAACAATGCATTTGTTCGCTATTTCAATCTTTTATTTTTAACATTAAAATATTTTCGATTCCAATGTTTTGATTTTATTTAATTTTTCAATTACTTTCCTCATGAAATCTTTGACATTTTCTAATTACAAATTATATTTATTTCTTCAATTGAATTTATTTATTCAAATTTAATTTTTAATTAATTAAAATGTATTTAATAATAATAGGAAAAAAATAATAAACGTAATTGATTTATTGAGCGGTAATGAAGGAAAATCATTGAAATTTCGATGAGTATTTAGAGCATGCACGGTTGAGCAAATAGAACGCTAGCAGCAAGCCAAAGATGCGTCGCGGCGGCTATGACGCTCTTCGTTAACTTTTCACCTCGCTCGGCGACCGAACAACAATGCACTTTGTTCGCTATTTGAATCATTAAAATTTTAACATACATTTTCGATTTCAATTTTTGGATTTGATTTTATATTTGAATTACTTTCCCCATGAAAATGTTGAAATTTTTTAATTCCAAATTGATTTTATTTATTAAAATTTATTTTTTTGATACCCATTGGGAATAGAACTGATTAGATTTTGGGCCAGATCGAATAATAACTAGTATAACCTCAAAAAACATGAAAAATTTAAAATTTAAATAACTCAAAAGCTAGGAAATAAATATATGAGAACATTCTTATCGAGAATTAATTTCTGAACAAATTAAACACATTTTAATTTTTACTAAAATGCATATTTCATGTTGAATATTCGAATTTCCCTTTACTAGACCTCACCCAGCAACTGCTGCAACGAAACATGCACAACGCGTTGTAGAAAGATCTGAAAGTGTTGTGTAGTTTCTAAAAAACTATTTAAAAAAAAGGGATTTTTGTTTGAATTTTGTTTTAATTTTTCTTTTTGAACAAACTATTTTTTATTTATATGGGAATTTCATCTATTTTGGCTTTTATGATTATTGATTCCGACTGAATATTCTGTGTCATTAATCCATTTATTTCACTTGCTCGTTTTCTATTGATTTTTGATTTACATTCGGGCTCAAATTTTAATTTCATTCGAACAGCATTTTGAACACTGCGCTCAGATTATACGAGCGTCAAATAAACGGCTGTCGATATCGATATGGAGAAATTGGATATTGAACGAGATGAATCTAATCGGCTTCTGATGATTGAAATGGCAAAATGCATTCGTGTCTCATCAAAATTTAATACGCGTCTTCACAACCACAGAATTCATCAGCCAAACCCAAGTTGCGATAAGTCTATGAATAGTTTCGAAATCTTTGTTGTGCGAAGTACAGTGATTGCGCTAATGCATCTTGATAATAGTCGGAAATGTTGCAAAGATATGTTCGCCACACTCGAGTAAATTCCTGAATAATTGTCAACATTTAATGAATTGAACATGGACAAAGACCGTGCCCTCGAAACGTCTAAGTAGTTTCGGTATTTCGGGGGACTCCTCGTCTCTTGAGCTACATTAAAGTTTCAGCTCAAGCATAAGGAGCTTGAGCTCCTTGCGCGCTTTGTTGTTTGGTGCGTTGTGATAGTTTGTATTCTACGATGGATTAAAACATACAAGCCAACGAAAATGGGAATGTATCAATCTCAAGTATGTGTAATTAGTCTAGCAGAGCGTGATCCACTTAATGAACCATCCTTCGAATCAACCTACTAGACGTTGACGTACTGGGTTAATATACCGAGTGTCATCAGGATCAGATTGTCCTAACTCATCCTTCAAGCCAAATAAATCAAAATATTTTAGTTGAAGAAGTTGAATTAATCAAAAATAATTTGTTTGTTTTTCTTGTAAATTTTGCGGAATTAGTTACTAAATGCACGTGTTTGTTTGCAATACGAGTAGAACTTAAGACTCAAAGCAGCCATAAAAGTCGATTGGGCATTTTACAACGTTGCTGCCGCCACCAAAACATCAAATCTGTTTGTTAAGACCGCAAGAAGCTTTCGACCGTATGTGGAAGACATGTGTTGTCGGTTAATTTTTGCTCCTTTAGCTTTTACCACCACTAAACTCATGAAATACAAGCCAACTTCTTAATATCAACCCTTAATAAATTTCTTTAGCACTATAACACTTTTCATGACATTGTTGCTTTTTCATATAAATAAATTAAAAGGATTTAATTAAGTAAATCAACGTTTTCATTTGATCGCCGTCAGTTTATTATTTCAAAGAGCCGTTTATTATAGAATTTTGTGGGTTAAATCTTGTGTTGCTGTTGTTGATGATATATTGTGACACAATGGGTAGAAGTGCGAACGCAATAGGACTCTCCAAGGAGTCGCCAGGACTCGTTAATGTCGTCGGTTCTTTGCTTTTGTATAAACTTAAATACTTTACGCTTTGCTAATGGAGTTTGCGAGGAGTGGCGAGCACGACGAGATGAACCGCCCGAACGATGGAGAGATGAAAAAACACATTAGGGATTATTTATGCAATTTGCGGCTTTGACGCTTCCTTCCCGTTCAAACAATATATATCCTTTAACTTTTTCAATGCGCTTCAGCGAAATCAGAAAAAGAAATAAATAAAAGGGGCTAAAAATAACAAGTGACTATTACAGGATTAAACAATCAATTGGTGTTTTGATTGCCTTAATTAATCATTCATTGGCTTAATTAAAAGAAAATTTATGCATCCGCTACGCGCTGAATAAATAACATTTCTTTCCATGGAACCTTTTGGTTACTGCTTTAGCAATTAGTTCCGAACATATTGAATTTAAAAACACCGTGCGGAAAACACTTCGATAATTAAAACTGTTGCCTGCGTCCTGCGTTGCTGTTGTAACATTGACATTGATTTATTGCTACATACCAATTGATTTTATTTCGTTAACTTTTTTTAGCCCTCATAAAATGGTTTAATTATTTTTTTCTACGACTAATAAGTGGCGTCCTCTTTTAACAAAAATTCCGTATTATTAGCGTATAAATTAAGCTATATTGTAACATTTGGAGTGCTTGTTTCAGATTCTGGGATATCCCGAGTCCTTGGTGGCAGGCGAGCACAGTCCTGGTGGGAACCGGAAGTGCGTTAAGTCTGCTTGTAGCCGTGACGGCGACGGCAGCTTGCTGTATCACATACGTCGTTCACACGGGCACTGCACGGATCGCCGGCACCTTGCAACTTCTGGCAGGTTCGTGTTCATCTTAGATCTTACTTTAGTCTTAATCTTCACCAACACAACAGTAGAAATTTCAAACTTCTATTGCTATAAATCTAGCAACTCCCGAGAGTGTATCAATATAGAACTGTACTGGGCACACGCAAAGGGCGCACTTTTTAATACGCAATCATAATTCAAAGTCGTAATTCGTAACTGAAATGAATTGTTTCACTGCTTCACATTTGAATAATGAATATAATTTTGATTTAAGAGTTTGGTTATAAGCTAGACAGCGCTTACGTGCTGAATGGAAATTGGGAAAATGAAAGGACGTGCCGTGATGCTGAGGCTCAAATTGATCATCCCCTCGTTAAATTGCTTGACCCTAGTGACAAATATGATTTGCCCTCTCGAACAGCGCCGTCCGGAGTCCTAAGCACTTTCAATTAATTCGAATCGCATTTAGTTTCGGACGAGGGTAATACTAAACGCTCGTTTTTATAATTACCATTTCTAATGTGCGAAAAGCCCCGTCGAAATGAAAATCACCAATTTACACACAAATTAAACTCTTTGAAATTTTGCGTTTTATGAGCGACCAAATCGCCCCGGCTGGGCTAGATCATTGCAAGGAGTATTTTACGATCGCGAGTGTTTTTGAAAAACTTCATATTTATCCCCCACGTGCAATTGAACCTTTTTGCATTTTCCACCTTTTCAATCCTGTCTGTATCGCGGGCGAAAGCCTTAGCTTCGTATCTCTCCACACCATCGGCAACTCCAGGCAAGCAAAGCATGAAAACATCACGCGCAACTTTCCAACTTGCCAAATCTCCAGAGAATCAATCCGGGAATGGAATAGCGAAAGAAACGAGAAAATATAACCCCAAGAAGCTAATTTATATTCGAACGATTCATTCTTTTGCATAAGTATAAGAAACGCAAATGAAATGAAAAAGGAAAATTCATTTTCATTTTTCCTTTTCTTTGATACAAGCCAAGCAATTACAGTAGCTCAAACGTGGATTGTTTAATATTTAAACTGATGAAAAATTAATTTCTGACAAGGCGATAAATCTTAACTTTTGCGATTTTTGCTTGAGGTTAATCAATGCGAAAGCTCATCTTGGCAAAATAAAGTAAAGGTAAGAAAGTAAAACGGCGGAACGGCCATAAACGCAGTTTTAATGCGGCATTAAGCAAGGTTTTGTTTTATTGGCTGAGTTCTCGTCCAAGTTTGCTGGCGTTATTTATTTGCAATGCGTTTTAATGTTTATTACATCCAAACGGATGGGAGCATTCAATAGATTGCTACCGTAAGCAAATCTTGCGCACTTAACCGGAAATGAAAATGGAAAATGTCTCTCAAGCTATACAACAAAGCTGCGCTTCGCATGTATGCATTTACTATTCGCTTCCGCAATATTCTGCAGCCGGCTAAGATTTCTCGAATTGGAGGATGGCAGGATGCGAACTAGATGAAAAGGCGAGAAATCGCGTTACGCCGACTTAGATTCTGTAGCGTCGAAATTAGGAGCAAAACTACAAGTTGGTTCACATGGAAAAGACAATTTATTCATTCTACAAGTGCGACGTAAAGTTAACGTTGGCATGTTATAAGTTGAAGCTTCCGCTTTTGGTTTTCAGTTTTAGTACCAACCAAACCCGAATATTCACAAACTTCGACTGTCGAACAGATGTACCTATTCAGATCCAGTTTGAACTCAAATCAATATCGAAGTTAGCTGCGACACCGAGTCAAAAAGTTCGTAAAAGAACACCGAAAACAAGACACGACCGAAATGGAACTTTTAAAATGAAATAATGAAATTTAATATAAAGAAAAAAATAATTGAAAACAGTTCGCACGGTTGTCTCTTTCAATTTACCTTTGTATTCCCCTCTGAATCAGTTGTCTAGTGTAACAGGATAGAATGTTGCATGTGTAATAATGCATGCGCATCCACTATCCACTTTTGCCCACTTTCTTCGCATAGTGTTTTCACTGTTTTCCATTGAAGGCACAACGAATGGTTTTAGGATCGTTCGTTACCTTCGTTATACAAGTACCCACGTTTCGAATTCCCGCTGGAGAGATTTACCTTTAAAGCCGTTAGCAAGAGTCCTACAGAATAACGGAGAAAGCTTTATAAAACATTCACATAACGCCATTCCACCATCTCTGCACTATCTATTTTCCCATAGAGAAATTCTTTTGTATCATCCCATCTCAGGATAACATGTTTTCAGCGATAGCGCTCGAAATTTTCCGCCAACAAATCATTTAAGGTGCTTTTATACTCATTTAATCTAACTCAACCTGACTACATTGATATTTTTTTAAGTTTAATTCACTATATTTGGTTAGATGAAGAGAAATAAAAATAACATTGTTGAGGTTTGAGGTGGCTTAGTTAGTTTTTCGGCACAGTTTAGTGCGTCTTCTTTATTTTGTGTTTATAACAACGTTATTTGTCGAAAAGTTTTTGTACGCTCTACTGCGTTGTACGCGTTAGATGCGAAATTTTATTAAAAGTTAGAGCGACGTTTCATTTTCTTGCCGCTTATAGGAAGAAAGCAATCTCTTCTGGTATAACTAAGATTAAAAAAAACCGAAGCGCTTTCAAATTATAACTTTAAACATTCATTTATTATTTGTCAAAATTATCAACAACTTACCAAACCAGGGCAAAAATTAAAGCAGTTTCATGAATATGAATGTGTCTAAATGAGCCACGCAGCCGGTAATTTAAATCCTAATTAGTATTTCGCTTAATTAATTACTACCAGTACACGGTCTAATTGTTTTGACCCATTCCACACTTGAAGTCGTCGAATGTTCTTTTCATTTAATTTCCGCTAGTGAAATGTTAGGAATTTTGCGCCAGAAATTAAAAACAAACAAGAGTGTATAACTGATTCGAGGCGCAACTTTTCATATTATGCATTCTTCATTTGCGGTTGCTGTAGGTAAAGCAACGTTTTTCAAGCGTTGTTTTGTTTTCCATAAAATTTGAGCGCATTCGCGGTTACATTATACCCGCTCGCGTTTGGTGGACATAAGAAATTTAAATATCTATTATTATGGTAATTGGAATTAAACAGGGTGTAATAAAATGTTCATCACCTTAAAGCTTCAACGAGTTGTGACGACGAAGCTCATTAGCGAAATTGTGTTTTGCATTACATGAACTAACAGATGTGACAACTTCTTTGTACAGTTTGTGAAATTTTGAAGAAAAAATTTTCCGGCCACGCAGAAAACAATAAAAACTTTCTATGGAATAAATCAAGCCAAGCGTAAGAAAGTTTGCACGCGCGCTCATGATAAATTATTTTTGTAATTAACTACATGAAACATCTTCTTTGTTCGTGTATGCAGAAATAGAAATTTCATAACGCAAATGCAAACATTAATTTAGTTCAGTTGCACTGAAACATTGATCCAATTTAATGAACTTTTGAAATGCAACTTTTTTCTAAAAGCCCTTCAAAAATGCCAAAGTTTTCAATGCAAAATTTCTCTTTATCGTTCGTGGTCCACTTTCAATTTAAAATTGAACGTAACGAAGGGTAATTTTTTGCTCGCATTCGATGATTGCGAATTACTATTCCGTCTGACTACGCTTGCATTATCAATCGAGCACAGCCTTTGATCTTCACTCAAACCCGAATGTATTTGAACACATTTTATCGCAGTTATTCCACTTTAGGAATTCAATTTTTTTTTAATTTTGACTATATTAACCCGCGTCACATAACGACAATAAGTGTAAATGTGGCACTTGACGTATTCCGCATTTGATTTTAAATAAAAACAAATCGCATTGAATTTTTCATTCATTAATTCGAGCATGCACAATGTTTGGAAATGGAATGTTGCGCAGATTTGCGCATTCGACCTCAAATAACTTCCAATTCCAACTTCGAATTTGTTACTTACATACCTTTTCGCTTTTCCACATCAATTCGTGCTTTTAAAATTGTACTAGTTGGCTTGGCATAGCGACTCAAACAATTCTAGTAATTGGTGCGGTATCACGGAAAACAACAAACACCAAACGCATTAACAAAATGCACATACTAAATGTTTGAACATCGGGCACGGCGAGCACTTTGTTCGTGTGCCTTTTATCTGATTAGTGTCTAATCGATTGTGTAACTGCACAACTCTTTCAGGTTTAAGCTTAACTTGAAACTAAAATATCTTGCTGTTTTTCAAAAGCGACAAATTTCATTTACGTCCGGAAAATTTCAAATTTCTTCAAATTAAATTCAATCGAAATGCGAATCATTGACATTGCGATAGTTTTCTTTGACTTTTTACAAGTTTATTAGATCTTGGTAAGCGCTCGGGAAGACTTTGAGCATTAACGCGCGTGACAAAATCCACAAGAAAATCACTGAGACAGCAAGCGAAAATTCAACTAACGGATGCGCCGAACACAATGACTCTAAAATTGCATTAGTGCAACGTAATTGAATTCCGGAACTTCGTTATAACTACACGTCTACCTTTTAAGAGATGCGTTCATTCAATTGAGCTCCGATTTAATATTGTCTAATCGCACTTAAGAAATTATTTATTGATGTCGATTGTGTTTTTATTTTTCTGTTGCAGCTTTGCTAGTAATTGCAGGAGCTGCTGTTTATCCGATGGGATGGGATAACCGGGAGGTGCGAGAGTCCTGCGGGAATGCAAGCCATATCTATCGACTAGGTCAGTATAATCCTTAATTTTAATTTAATAGATATTTTTTGACCTGGTCAAGAAAGTGATTGTTATCCGGGTCGAAAGAAGGAAAGACGTCCGGAAAATCACTTTCTTGGCGAGGAGAACACAACATTTTTCATTCTACACGTATGGAGAAAAATGATAGATGTCGCGTAAGTGGAAGAAATTTTAAATAATTGTTGCAAAAATTTGCTAATAGCTTAATAATTTGGTTATTATTATTGAAGGTATTGTTCCAAATAAATTTGTATAAGTCAATAAATGTTATTCGTACAAAAATAAATCAAATTTGAATAATATTTTCATTGCTGATTTTTAAAATAAAGGACTTGGGTTAGGTGTAATCAATTTTGGCATTTATTTTCGTGGCTAGCCAAAATCAAACTATCCATGCGTATTAAAGGAAAAGAAATTGTAATCCTTGAATGCCTAAGCGGAATTTAGCATAAACATAACTCATTGTTTCGTCTTAAAAAGGCGGTACAGATCAGTGGGTTTAAGGACTAAGGACTATTAATGCACTCCGTTAGGTCGCAACTGTCTTCTTCAGTCCTCCTTAGACCTATAAAGTCACTTAGTAGAAGGATGTAGGCTTTGTCGTCTTTGTTATCAACACATAATTGAAATGTATAGCAAAACAAGGATCGCAAGGACAAAACACTTCTTAGTTAAGAATCCTGCATCTATTAATAAGTTGATTTATAATTAAAAAAGTTAGCAAATAAGTTTTTCAAAAGGATAGAAGTGAATAATCAAGCAGTTTAAATTGGAATCCTTTGAACAAATATTTCATCCGACTATAAATGATGAGCGTTATCTCAATCTGTATGCAAAGGCAAAAGGATAATTGGGTAGTGTAGAAATCTCGATAATCCGATTCAGTGAGCAAATATCTCCCCACATGCAAGGCAAGAAGGAGCGACTTCCATTTACCACTTTAATCTATACATTGTTGTTTGTATTGTTACGGTTTTGATAGCATGAACTCCTCTCCAACTGAGATATTCAAAATGAAACTCCGCTTGATACTTCAGCTTGGGAAATATGTGCGTGTGCAATGAACGTAAAAGCCGATAATGGCCTTTGTTGTTTCGGTCCAGGCATCAGCTACATAGGCATAGGCTGTGCCTGACACCAGAGCAGGCGCGTTTTTATCGCTGATTTTTTGCTCTCTTGACTTGCAGGAAGTTGCCAACTGTCGTGGTCCGTGTACCTGCTCGCCGCCGCCGTCCTCCTATTGATGCTCTGTTTCTGTTTGAGTTTTTGCGCGTCTCGGGTGAAGGCCGGCTCATTTCGGATCTGAGTGTACAGCGCCGGCATGCTGTCCAGCAGCGTGTAGCTTATAGGTAAATAAAATTAAGTGTCGAAATTTGAAGCTTCCAGATAGACATGATTTGAATCACGAAAGTAATTATATAAAAATCATGTTCAAAGTGAAAATCCCAGTGCAAAACCACATTTTATTTATGATTTTCAACTATTTTCAACAATGAATAATGTCTATCTGAAAGCTTTGGGTGGCGCCACCGTCTTAATTTTTTTCTTCGTATGTAGACTGGCCCACATATCGGCGCAGCCTGAAGCCCGACCACCGATACAATCGACGTCCTTCGAGACGTATCAATGCTCTTCGGCATCGATTGGCAACAATCGCCTGCTGGTGGAGGCCGACATTTCATATCACAAAACGACCGAGACCACTTGCAATGATGTCAAGCGGGTGAAATTTGACTTGGACATTAAGGACGAGGAGATGTCGAGTGGGACACTGAAGAAGAAAGTGCGCTTGAATGACGCCAGAAGCAACGGTGAGGAGACGAAATGCACTGGCACGTTTAGGCGCAAACAGTTGGAGCGCATAAACACGGACGAAAAGCAAGCCGGAAGCACCAATTTGCCTATGCTTCCCTACGTCCTGGTGGAAGCAGACGTCAAGAGCGCCAACAGTCCTGGCCATATTCCCAAATGCTTGCAGTACGAAAACGGAATTTTCGATTAAAATAACAAATAACATACTGCATCCGAGTCAACAAGTCGGAAGACACAGCTGGGCTCACCAACTGTCTTCAGGACAGCGAAGAATTTGCTTATTGCTCGAGCGTTGGAACGTCGCAACTGTCGATTGTAAAATGTACTCAATGATTTGTTGTTACTTATAGAGAGATTGTTTTAATGAACGTTACAGCTTTAATATGAGTTGAATAGAAAATTGTTTCGTTCGAATTTGTTCGTGCGCAGAGTGATTGATAACAGGAAAGGTTAAAGTGTTAATATGTCCGTAGTGTTCTTCGCGTAAAACATGACAGCAAGAAAAAACACTCAACGAAAATCAGCAAACACAAAAAATGAATCAAAAAGGAAGCGTTATAAATCATTCTGTGGATCGATGTTATTTCCGTGCTATAAATAAAAATTGGAGCGAAGCGTCGCGCTCTTGAATGAATGACGCTTGCGATGATGATCGTCGTAATAATAAACGAATTCTCTTCATTCGCTATTAATGTTTGTCGTAAAAAGAAGCATCGGCTCGTTAGTTGGCATAAGGAAAGATCATAGACTGGGCGATTCAACGCACAACGCCAAATGTTTGATGTATTATCCTTGTTTGTTTGTTTATCTCAAACTTGACGGTTTGCAAATGATCTTAGACTTGAAAATTGCCATCATTAATTAATTTTGATATTGTTTAAACACTCAGTGGAAATAATCAAAAACTAGTATTTGTACTCAAATCAAAAATCAAAATGACAACGATAAAGATCAAATAACGACAAACACTAAAGTGAAGTTTTACTTAGTTCATGATTTAAAATCAAAATACAATCTAGTTTACCTTTCTGCGAACAAAAAATGCAAAGAAAATGTTTTTGTTGGAAGTTGGAAAAAAGGGAATACCTTGAAAGTGTCGAAAAATGACAATTGAACTATTACACAAATAAATAAAAGCACAACGAAACGAAAACACGAAAAAGGAAGTACTTACCTACACTGCAAATAAAAACTAGCCGACGTGATTCCAAGTTTCAATAGGAAAACTTGGGCAACGAAACGCATCATTCGTTGCTTTCAGTGTTCACACTACATTTATATGATAAGACGAAACTCAAATGGATCAAAACGTATTAGTTTTCAGTTCGCATCACCTCCATCTAATGTATTACCATTAATCCCCATCCGACGAAGAGGATTTTTCGATGTATTACTATTAATACAAAAATATATAATTAACATTATTCCATATTCATTATTATTATTAAACGAAACAAACAATGTAAGTACGAGAAGTAATTACAAAATATTATATATGAAGAATTTCTTTATTAAAACCACACAGTATTGTCTGTTCTTATAAATAAAATTATATGAATTAATTAGAAAGTGAGGAATTTATATTTGATGGTACTAATTAAATGCGTGCCGTCGTGAACGAAGAAAGGCTTTCTCTTCAATCCTTTTGTCTTTGATATTTTCAGAATTTAAATTCTTCAAAAACAACAAGCTTCGAGCAAAAGAAAATAAATAAAAAAAATAAGGTGCAAATTCGTCTTACTTTGTTCACTAGTTGCTTAAAAAACTATTATGTCATTGTTTTTTGTTTGTCTACGATCGTAACTCGACGAAAATTGAAACTACAAAAGGTAAACAACAAGCTTCAAGTTAAGGTAAGTAACAAAAATAGATTTATTCGACGTAGGTGAAATAAGGTTCACTTTTTTAACTAGTGCGACAATGTGAAACATTGGTTGCCTATGGTTTAACTATCAATCATTTTTTAATTTATTCACTAGTTGCTTAAAGAACTATTTTGTTTGTTTTCTGTTTGTCTATATTCATAACTCGACGGAAACGACGAAACTACAAAAGGTAAATGACAAGCAATTAATCTAAAAACAGAAATGGACACAAACTGACTGGACTGGACTAAAAACCTTTCGCAAAATAGACGCTATTATGTTTTTTTCAATATCCATTTACGTTGTTTGAAAAAAGAAAAAACTTTTTTCATATACCTATACCAGGCCACTATTTCTTATACTTTATATACATATACCTATCGTGACGAGTAGAAAATACTCAAAGTGAAGGCGCCGGGCACAGCGCTCCCGCAACAAGCTCAACGGATATGCCTAGGATAAAATAGTGTATGTAGGTAGCATTCTGAATGTTGTTCAGCATCCTTAAGTTAGTAGCCTCGGATAACATTTGCACAACACGCCGAATCCCGGCAGGAATTGAATGCAAGCGAAACTTAGGAACATACAACAGCGCCGAAACTATCATCCACTGCGTCTGGCTATGTTTCAGCACGGTAACGTAATGTATTTCTGATGAATCCTGTCCTGAAAGAGTAATGATAATGTTACACGTGTGGCTTATTTCCGAAATTGGTGTCTCGACTCGAATGTGACGAGAACTACGCCGTCGTAGATCGTGGAATGTGTTACGTTACAACATCAACATCATCAAGACCTTTCTTCCAGTTCTCAATGTAACGTAATAGAGCTTTTAGTTTTATGCACCCCAGACGACCCTGTGCGTCCTATTATATTTCCTCGAACGCATTATACTTCGAGTTCATAACTTTGCTTTTGTTTTGGTTGTTATTATTTTTTGTCGTTTCTCGTTTTGTAAGCCATCTGCCTCCAAAATGCGAATTGGAAAATTCAGGATGAGGCACGCGTTCTTTTTACTTCTTTAGGACTTCGACATGAGACTGAGACTTTTGAGGAGAAGAACTCTTCCAAGTCGCTGTTGTCACGCGTTCGACTTTTTTCGTTATGTATACGTCGTACGTGCTTCATATTTTTCCATTCTGTACTCATCTTTGGTACAAATTTATTTTTGAAAATTTTCGATTTAACCAACAAACCAAGATTAAATCAAACATGGCAAATATTTCAAGCACCTATCGACACACATGTGGGTTTGCTAGTTGAATGATGAAAATAAGATAAAGGCTACAAATGTCAACATCCAGAGATAAGTCGTCAGCAACTATATGAAGTATTGAATGCGCATTGGGACATAGGAACGATGCATACAAAATAAAAAAGAGAAAAGGCAGCAACTGCCAAGAGACGACAAGTCGGCGTTGGCCATGCAGTCGTGTTGTGTTTGTTTGATAAAATGATAAAAGCGTTTCGTATTGGATAATAAATTGATGCTTCTAGAATGTCATACTCGTTGTCGTCGTTTCGTAGTGATGGAAAACTAAACAAAGACGAACCGGAAAACTTATGCACTGCTTGTGAAAAATATTTGCTCTTGTACGTTTCGCGAAAGTGTCTCAAGTCCATTTGTAATACGCCATAAAGTGCTTTAAAATTCATTGGAACTATTTTTGTAAATTGACGACCGAGGCATTCCATTTCAAACACAGCCATGTATAATTCGTTTACGAATTCAAATGTCAAATTTGATGCACAATGAATCCTTGATGCGTTAAAAGAGTATGTTTGGACATTAATTGAATTCACTGTTGACGAACTCGACAGACACAATTGATTCAATCGCACGCAAAAATGTTGCAGTTGATGGAAATTGGCTTGCTGCTAATTTTTAATTTAAAATCGCGACGACAATTCGAAATCAATCAAACGCAGTGCGCGTCCTTGATCCTCACACAATGAGCCTGCGGCTGCTTTTCGACCTTAATTTTTACTTGTTCTTTTTTGCGTAATTTTCAATTATGCAAATGTATGCAGATTGAAAAAAATTTACTCTTGAATGTACGCTAATAAAAACGTGAAAACAGACCGAAATTAAATGCCGACAAAAGAAAAAACTTTTCCAAATTTAACTCATCGTAATTTAATTAATTTTTTCGCTTACTTTGTGTTTGCTATCTGATTCCGCAGGAAGCAGTTTATTGCCAAGTTTGCGTGTTAACTATACGAGGAGAGGAGGTACATTACAAAGTTTTAATTCATGTTTTAATATATGATATCAGGATTATAACTTAAATAACAAATTCTATTTATAATGAATATTCATGCGTCGGCGGCGGTCGGCGTCGTCTCGTTAGGTAAATTCAAGCCCGCAATGATCTGCTCTGGCCCCCAGTTTCCACTTAAGATTTCCAAACGTAATTTTCATGGGAGAAATATACACGTTGTGCGTAAAGCAACTCGACGAATTACCGCAATCCGAAACGCAGTTAGAAATTCCTAAAGAGACTTTCAGAATCAATTTCACTTTTGAATTTTTGAATATTCAAACTAATTCTATATTTAAAATTCATCCCTCCAACAACTTCAATGTTTCACTCAAATTTACTCATATACAGAGTGATTCTATTCATTATTTATTTATTTACAAATAACATACATATGTAAAAATTAAATTAAAGACATTATAAATGATTAATATAATCTATAAATATAAATAACTTAGGCAATGCAAAAAAATAATTGAATTAACAATGTTTATCAATGGAGTTGGAATCAAAACGATTGAATTTGAAATGTTAAATTTAGCTGTTAATAAAACGTCGTGATGTCTTGCAATGTAGTGATGTATTGCTTTCGTATTGTAATAACATTGTATGCATTGTACGAGCGTTGAAAGGAAATTTGAAAGGTTCATTAACCACGTAATTTCGTTAAAATAGTTTGCAGAGCGTCCCCCCTTATCGCATTACGTTCTATTTGTTCGACGCGGCGCGAGCTCGCTGGTTTCGCCCATTCGCGCCGTAATAAATAATTCATGGTGCACGCTGCTTCTTCATCTTCTACATGCTTCTTTTGCATCTCCTTTTTGGTTTTCTACGCTTTCTTATTCTTATTCCAAACGTTTGCGTTCGCATTTACATTTACATTTTAAATTTCCAAAATGCTACCGAGCTACGAACTGTCTGAATAATGATGGTGGCCTCGCACCTCGCATTCTCATCGTCTTCACTCCTCGCTGACAATGACTGCTTTCTATATTCGGAAACTTTTTAATAATTAATAAGAATTAAAAATTATGTTTTTGTTTGTTTCTTAGCGGGACATAAATTGAATTTCAGGAAAAAATATTGCTTGCTGTCACTGTTTATGTATATAAATTAAACTCATTGGTAACATTTTGACTTTTCCTCTTCTTATAAGAATGAAGATTATCCAGGATCCAGGAAATAGATTTTTTTATATTATTTGTCACTGTGAACTAAATGACTAGAAACGTGTGTTTGACAAGATCGTCGTCTATGTAATCGCAATGTTCTTCAATACGTTTTACTTTTATAAGACAGCTTTCACATCATTTCCTGCATCCCTGAACCTTACTAAAGCCAAGCCTAGACTCGGAAGTTTTGCTGCGTTCGATGTAAGAATAACAACGAAACCAATTAAGAAAATTGCTAACATTTTAACTTTCAACTTAATTTGATGTATCAAAAAGGAACTCA
>JARJDT010015605.1:0-21904 GCA_030264655.1 Leptusa sp. GC000079
ATTCTAGGTATTTGACTTTAATAAATCAATTTTCCTTCTATTTCGACTCATTTTAACAACGTTACTGCTTTTAGCTTGTTAATTTATGTTGTTTAGTAGTCATTGCTCGATCGTCGCGTTTGCATGCAATTATGTAAAGAGACTGGTACCAAACAATACATAGCAACTTCGTACAAAAAATACAAACAAAAAACAGTAACGTTGTTAAAATGAGTCGAAATAGAAGGAAAATTGATTTATTAAAGTCAAATACCTAGAATTTCGTATTGTGTCGCCATTAACTCGCGATTTTCAAGTGTGTACAAATGTCTACTTCTATTGGTTTCATTAATAATTTGAATTCCGATAAACATCAGATATTAATATTTTAATTGCCTAGTTTACGCCAGCATTAACCTCGTTACCGTAATTTCTACCTGTCTGTGATAGTATTTTAAATTAAAAGTACGGTAAAATACTGCAAAATAAACAAGGAAACACAATAAACACATAACATTAAATAGTTTATTCTTACACATGATATAGATAGCAACATTATACATAAACAACGAATAAATATTGCGCCATTAAACGCCTAGTAACTCAATTAATTGCATTTTGGTGTCATCCGGATTCAAAACCTTGTGTCCAATAGTTCGCGTATCGTGGAAAATTTCAAAGTCGTTTCCGCCCACGTCAGTTTTATCGCCAAAGAAATGAATCTCTTCAAATCCTTCCTGTTCTAAGAAATTCAGACAAAACGTCTTGTCCCAACCGATTGGGAACACGTCGAAGCTGATCTGTCCGCCGATGCTGTATGTGAACCCAAAATCCGGGAACTCCTCCCGCAGTTTTTCGATCATCCTAATCCGAATGCCGTGAACCTTATCGTACTTTTCGAAGTCGTCGCGTTCCTGCTGGGAGCAGGATCTGCCAATCGGCGAAATATTAAGCATGCCCGTGCGGAACTCAACGAAAGTGCCGCGTTTCACCGGCAGCGTGATCTGCGACAGATAACCGAGGCAAAAGTTGATAAACTTCTGCAGTTTCTCTTCGCCAATGAAGCTTGAGAGGTTCTGTCTTCCGATTTCCCGACCATTCTTGAATCCGACAAGGCCGTTTTCCACAAACACATAGTCAAACTTTTCCAATACACTCATGCCATTCATTTGCTCCGCAATTTTAACCAAATCCGAGCCACCCACTAGGCCTATCGTGCACAGTGGCTTGATTTTATTGTAGACGAATTCTTCGAAATGCGATTCAATATTGTTGCGCGCTTTTGTCAGCGTGCCATCCATGTCAAACAAGCATAATATTCTCTTGCGATTGCTTTGAGACGTTGACATGCTGCTGCCTGAAAGTTGCCGATTATTAGCATTGGGTCAATCTGGGTCAACTACTAAGATTTAGCAATATTGTTTATGTATTAAGTGTTAAGTTAATGAACGAGTTTCGTGTGTTTTATTGACGAAGAGTAACTGAATTGATGAATATGTGGCTAAGAAAATTGAGTTTTCTCTTACTTTGGAATGTAATATTTGGCGAAAATCGACGCAACGTGTTGCTGATTGTTGGTGAGTTGAAACTTGCGTTACATCTGCGATAAATTGAGCCGATTGAGCGAGAATCCACGTATTTGTTGATAAAATAAAGCCGAGCAAACAGCTTGGAGGTTAAACATACAACCATTTTGGTCGCATTTTGTCGAGTTGCGGAGCGCAACTCCGCACTTTACAACTACAAATACGTAGGAACGCAGGGAATGACTCAGGAACGGCAAAAAGGGTTAAGCAACCCTACAAATGATGCAATACATGATGCAATTACATCGCATCTTATCAAATACGATTATAAATGCATGATTGCGTAAATTTACACGGATTTTTTTTTAAATTAAAGCTGACGATGGCGGTTTTGAAATGGGGACTTATCGCAACAAGATCGTCCAAACGCCAAATTTGGACGCTTTAGCAAAAAATAGTCTAATATTCAACAACGCTTATACATCTGTTAGCAGTTGTTCACCTAGCCGATCAGCGATATTAACGGGCATGCCGGCGCATCAAAATGGCATGTACGGATTGCACCAAGCTGAAAATCACTTCAATTCTCTTGATAACATCGAAAGTTTGCCCAATATTTTGCGCAAAAATAAAATCCGAAGTGGAATCATCGGCAAAAAACATGTAGGTCCTGCCGATGTATACTCTTTCGACTACGAACAAACCGAAGAGAATAATTCCATTAATCAAGTCGGGCGAAATATCACGCGTATTAAACTTTTGGCGCGCGAATTTCTGCGGAATGCAAGCGCTAGCAATGAGCCCTTCTTTTTGTATATTGCCTTCCATGATCCGCACAGATGCGGTCACACCAATCCCGAATTCGGTGAATTTTGCCAGAAATTCGGGAATGGTGAGGAAGGCATGGGACACATCCCAGACTGGCAACCAATTCACTATGTGCCAGAACAAATTGATTTGCCTTACTTCATTCCTGATACAATTGAAGCGAGAAGAGACGTTGCTGCACAATATATAACAATAAGTCGCCTGGATCAAGGAGTAGGACTGTTGCTGAAAGAATTGAAAGATGCAGGACATGAAGATGACACGCTTGTTATCTACACGTCTGATAATGGCATTCCTTTCCCGAATGGCAGGACGAATTTGTATGATTCTGGTATTGCCGAACCGATGTTTATTTCCTCGCCGCTTCATAAAGAACGCCAGGGAAAAGTGACTTATTCTTTAAGCAGTCTACTTGACTTAACACCGACGGTTCTTGATTGGTTCGACATCAAAAGTACTCAAGACAACGAAATAATACCCCCCTTTCCTCATGGTTATAGTCAACAATTGACTGGCAAAAGTTTATTGCCGCTTCTCGTACAAGAACCAACGAATAAATCCGAGGAAGCTGTCTTTGCAAGTCACAATCTGCATGAAGTCACGATGTATTACCCGATGCGTGCAATTCGCACCCAACGCTACAAACTCATTCATAATTTGAATTATGCAGGTGCATTTCCAATCGATCAAGATTTTTACCTTTCGCCTACTTTTCTCAACTTATTAAATAATACGAAAAACAGTGAACCGACTTATTGGTACAAAACGCTTAAGGAGTATTACTATAGGACGGAATGGGAATTGTTTGATTTGAAACTCGACCCGGAGGAAACCAATAACTTAGCAATGAAACCCACAATGAAGACAACATTCGAGGAGTTGTCTAAACGGTTGTTTAAGTGGCAGCAGGACACAAATGATCCTTGGTTGTGTTCGCCACATGCAGTCTACGAGAATAAAGGATTGTATAAAAATAATCCACAATGTTTGCCATTATATGACTTGGATGTTTAGCTCAGTTGTCAAAGTACTTTTTTAATAAACACATTATAATGGTAAAAACTGAACAGGTTCAGGTTTTTATGGCTTTTTCATAGGAAAATGCTTGAAAAACATGTGGCAACACCTGCAATGTAAATAAAAGTGGATTTCTAAAAGGTTTCACTTTTTTAATAATAGAAAAACAGATCTACATCTTTTCTTTTCACTTTCTGTTTCGAAATCACATGGTTCATAATTAACTTTATTTATTGATTACTTATTGTTACTGTAAAAGACTGGACGTACACAGTCGAAAGTTCATTAGCATTATGAATTTTCTTTCATTGTTTTGGCTATTTTCCCAAAAAGTTTTAAGTACTTATTATTGTTATAGTCTTGTTCCTTTGCACTTTCTGCATTTCTACTCAGCTACTTTTAGAGAAGAAAAGTTCGTTTACTGTTTTTTTTTGTTGCAAATTGCGCAGATTTTCAAATGTAATATTAGATTAGATTAGGTACTGGTATGCACTAGGTGTGTGCGAGTACAAAGAACCGGAAGAACGAGCACGTGCACCATGCACGTGCTTGTCTCAGTCAAATTTAAAGCTTCATCGCATCATTGTTATTATAGTTATTAAAGTTAGGTAATTCTTATGCGTTAGTTGTGGTTTTTGGCATCACTGCTCAGCATCAGCATCAATCAGACTAGTTATAAGTTACGATAATTAACAATTAATCAATTGAATTCAGGTGAATTGTGACTTCCCACTTATCAAATTAACAACAATAAAACACTCATCAATGTTAAGCAATATCACAAGTAGTGTGGTAATAAATAGTTGATAAATCTATGAAAAACGTCAACGTAATAAATAAATATTAGTGAACAAGAACAATTATTAATCAAACAACAATCCTACTTAAGATAATAGCTCGCAAGAAGTCTACTCTTTTTAAGATTCAAAAATAGAAAGTGCGTGTGCAACTATTGTGCATTCGTATGCGTATTCGAAATCTTTTCAGTTAAATTCGTTTTGTGATTGCCGTAAGTTCTAGCCAGCATTAATTGTCATCTGACCGCCGGCGGCGTCGAAGTGCCACCACGCTTCTTATCCGCATCACTAATATAGGATTCAATGCGTTTAATCATCAGCGACAGTTTGTTGGTGACTTTGTCGACATGTTCGACGGTCTCCGTCATATCGTTGATGCTATTCGTGTAGTCGACGATGCGCAGATACTTCTGATGGTTGTCGTAGAGCGTCTTCAGCTGGACTACGAGTCCGGCGGCGATGAGGAAGCTGAAGATGACGAAGAGCGGGCTAGATTGCCAAGCGCGTAGTCGATAGCACCACATCAGGTTGGCGTTGACGGTGAAGAGTCGGAAGCGTCAGGAAGTGCACGTGCAGAAGAGTGTGCATGTCGTTTGATGTTGCTTCCTGCGACTTTCTGCCCTATGCCACCCACCTTCAGTTTCGGACTCTGCAACAATAAATGCACAATAAATTTGAACTTAATAGTGTAAGGATAATGAATGCGTAAAAGGATGACACGTTGGTTACCTTAGTTACCTTGAATATGTGATTTGCGTGCTATAATCGTTGATTATCATTGTAATTGGTAGAAAATACTGTGCGTGGAAGTATGATGAGTGCAATTAATCTGAATCGAACTCGAAATGGAAACGATCAGTCGGGAAAATTGCAGGACGCACGCACACTGCCGATGTGAAACACTGCAGGATCGCAGGATGCAGGCACTGCGGCTGCGGCGCAGCACAAGCGTCGAGCGGCGACAACGGGCAACGGCGACTCAGCAGCCTGCAAACCTGCAAAATAGAGAAATCCTACACCGTCTCCCACGCATCAAAGGAAGAGCGCACGAGGCATGAAACCAAAATAATCACATGAAATGTTATGTAAGTAATAAGTTTGTCCTAGTCCTTTATAGTCTCGCAAGCGCCCTCTCCTCTCCGAGTTCTGCGCAAAACGCAGGAAACTACTAATTTCATTTACTGGACGGCCATGGTGCGCCACTCTAGCATTTGCAAAGCGCTATATTCTCGGCTAAATTTAATTTGTTTGCTTGCTCGTGTGCGTCCTATACGACATATTTGAAATTTGACGGTTAAGTTAACCGACAGAACGGGTCACGACACTCGAATTTGCCTCTTGTTTGCTGCTTTGCTTTGGGTGTTTCGTGCATCGCGCTTTTTGCGGTTGCTCAAAATATATTTACTATTATACTATAGAGATTTATTTAAGCATAATTAAACATGGAAGAGTCGTTTGTGGACGAGGAACTTTGGATAGGCTCCGAATCAATAGGCGAATATGCCAAACGGATGCTCAAACAAACTTCATCTGCGGCCATTGGACCCGGAGAGAGGCGCAAAACATTTGCTGGGTATGTCTACACACCTACATCTTATAATTATTCCGGTTGCTTATTTTTGTTTGTTGCTTTCTTAATATAGAAGCTCAGAGACAGGCACGGTGCCTCCGGATGTATTCGCATCAGGTGCATTCTTCGACGATTTTAGTCTCAGCAAAGCCTCGTACTACACACCGGATGCTACAACCATTTCAGAAACCAATGGCACATTTATTAACGAAGTTGAGGCGATTTTGAATGAGCCTACTTCCAAAGACACCACCTATGCAACTGCCCATGATCATACACAGCCAGTTGACATTGATAACATTGAAGAGAAAATCCAAGAATTGGTTATAATCTCTGATGATGAACTTGATGATGATTTCCTGAGATATCAAGGCACACAAATCAAGTATGAAGACATCACACTGGATGATGATGATGATGTTCAACAAGTTGAAGACATTTCTGAAGAACCAGCAATTCTTGAGGATTCACGAGAGGATTCATTGGATATGGAAAGTGTGGACAATTCGACAGCTACCTTTGATGATACCCTTGAAGATATGGAAAATTTCCTTAAATATGGGCACAATTACGAAGAGAAAAGCGAACAACAAATGCAGAAACATGAAGTTGTCAAAGAAATGAACTGTGTTTCTTATGAACAGACTGATGATTGTTTCAAAGTGCCTGATCCGAAACTAGCCACTCCATTGAGAAGATTGGTCACTCCAGTCAAATCAGGAATACCACGTAAAGCAAACTGGCAACCAATAAAAACTTTTGATAATATTATAAGCCCAGTCAGTAACTACATAAACACTGGTCCAGGATCCGCTCCTAGGAAAAAGTACTTCAAGTCACCTGAACCACCACCATCACCATTGCTCTCTATGCCTAAGTCTGATAAATACAAAGACATTGTCAGCCCAATAGGTGTCTATATTAAGAAGTCGACTTGTGCTCCAATAAACCGAAGTGTACAGGCTCGCAAGTTGGCTAAAGTACTTCCAGAGTCCTTATTTGAGGATGAAACTTTGGTTCTAATAATTGATCACTTGATACTACCTGATATTATGTATAAACCAGCCGAGATAAGACGTGAATCTGCCTTGGTTGAAGTGAAACTGCCTTCAAATATCAAAGTATTGACGCCGTTAGTCGTCGATGCTTTCGTTACCAAACACGTGGCAAGATACTATCAACGCGATAGAGAAGATCATGCTCTTCGACTGCAGCAAGATCAAGACTTGACACTAAATTGTAGTGATGTTGAAGATGGCAAGGAAAACATCTCGGTTTTGAATTTGAAACGATGCATTTGAGTGCATTTTGCATGCCTAATATATGTGATGTTCTAAATTATATTTGTATTGTCAATTTTATGCGATTGCCGATTATGTTTTAATTTTATATTTATGAAGTATTTAAAAATGATCTTATTACATTATACTATTTTCTACAATTATTTGTATTTTGAACACAAGTTTCAATCAAAAATCATTTTTTTATGAAGATTCATTACAAAAAAAACATTAACAACTTCACATTTTCAAGTAATAGCAAATAAACTCTACATATTTAAAAATAAAAAAAACTAAAATACGCAACGTTAACAAGAAAATAAAATTTTAAGTTTTAATTTTAAGTAAGAATACTTTCATTATTTTCTTTAGACATTAATTTCTTCTTCTACGTATACTTACAACTAACATTACCTTTCTTTTATCCAATGTATGTTGAAATGAACGGCGTTGATAACATTGATCAATAATTAATTACTCGTAAAAATAGCGCAAAAAGGGTGAAAGTGAGATTCGAAAATTTCATTTACGCAATGTACATGTACACCTAACATTTAATACTTGAACATTATCAAAGAGATGAGAAGTGATGCAGCTAGAATAACAAAAGATACATTTATAGTGCCAGCAGCGCCGCGTTCGCACCAATCTAATCTGCATTCTTGCGCCAAATACTGCAACTTTTGTTGGAACACGTTCCATGGACAGAGACCCACCGAGCATTCGGGGAAATCCACCGGATTTTCGTTCAAGAAGAACATAACTTTATGACGCTCGGCTTGATTATCGCACTGGTATAAAATAGCAGCCAAGTTACCGGAAAACGGTGCAATCTCACTAGTTCTCCACATTCGTCGATTATGCTGATAATAGTTATCTGCAGTTAAAATATTCTGATCTCTGCGAATACCCAGTGCGACGATCGTGCGTAGCATTGTGTCCAAGTCTCTAAAGTGGAAAATAGCTTTCTGTTCGCTTGAATCGCCGTTAACAGTGCGTTCGAATCGGTCGTATAAATCTTTGACGAGGCCACAACCTAGGTTTTTATTGAGATATTCGTGGCCGTAGCCGGAACGATAGAAGTAGAATAAATCGTCACCGTATTCGAGTAAACGGAGTTGTTCAGGTGTAAACGCTGCGCACCATGGGGAATGTCGGGTGACATACCAGGACTTTTCGTATCGGCACATATCGTACATGTCTTCGATGATGGAGTCGTTGAGTTGGTACCGGAAACCAAGGCGGCGGAAAACATTGCGTACCATTTCTTTGTATTCCGGTTTTTCTTTGAAGCTTCGATATTCCGTCGCTGTTTCACGATTTTCATCCATTCTTTGTTGATAGGATTTACAACGTGAATTTTCCTGTTCAAAAATTGCAATAATTACAGATAAGACATGTAAAAAAAAATCACTAACAACTTACGTAAGAGCCACCAGAATTGGATCCGAAACGCGAATCACTCCCATATTGTGTATTACCATACGAATAAGAAGTTTGTTGTTGATTGTGTTCGCTGTTATGTGCGAAAGGATCGTAGTTGTCACCGCCACGTTGCGTATCATACCTATTAGCATCCTGATTGTACATACCGCTTCCGCCGCTCCTTACATTTGCATGAACACGTTGCGAATCGGCTCCAAACAATCCTCGAATGTAAGCTTGGTAGGATTCCACCGAATGATCACCTTCAGTGTATTGGAACTGCAAATCAAGTTATTCCCATTGAAAATTACACCGAACAAAAACTTAAGAAAAAGTCCGCTTACATAATAAAGTTGATCATTATAAGGTTGCAGCAATTCACGTAAGCGTTCTTGGTAACGTCTTGATAAGAATGTAATATCGTCCATTCCTTGCTGGCTTAAACTACCCGCTCTATTATCAGACATTGAATCGTTCCATCTCCAACGCCGCAAAACATCGAAATCCTCAGCACACAATCGTCCTTTATCCGGGAACGATCTACGCTCCTCGTAGTTCCTCACAATCTCGTCGTGGATTTTCTGCAATTGTCTATAGCGTTCGATTGCCATACGGTCAGGTACACTAGTACCTTCACGCATTAAAGTCCAGAACTGTACAGGTTTACATTCTGCAATTAAAACACGCACATTAAAACAATTAAGTCATATTAACAGGGTGTTGGAACCTACGTGGTACAATATGCATGTTAGAAATCTTTCCGTACGCAAACTGATACGGTGTTTTCGCGCCCAATTTTACGTAAGGTTGCTCGTCGACAATGTAGCAATATTCTTCACAGCAGTTGCTATCGTCGGTACCAAATCGGCTTCCGGTACCTCCAAAAGTCCCTGAACTGCCTCCAATGCCCGCCCCGACACCGGCTCCCACCTGCCCATAACGACTAGTGCTTGAATCCCTGTCCCTAGAATACTGGTCCCTGTTGGTCTGATCGCGGTCCCGACTGTAGGGATCGTTCGCGTTTCTATCCCGGTTGTAGGGATCGTTTCGATTGTACGGATCATTCGGATTCCTATTGAAAGAATCGTTTCTGTCCCGCTCTCTATTCGGGTCTCGGTGATAAGGGTCGTTTCTATCCCTATCTCGTGTGTTTGGGTCGCGGTTGTAGGGATCGTTGGGGTTGGTTCTACCATATTGGTCATTTCGGTCCCTATTGTAGGGCTGGTCACGATCGCGATCGCGTCCATATGCCTGATCGGGTCTACCGTACGGATCATTTGGATTGGTACGAGATGAATTCCTGTTGTAAGGATCGTTTCTGTAAGGGTCTACATTTCGGTTGTAAGGATCATTGGGGTCGCGATTGTAGGAGGGGTCACTAGGGTTTCTGTCCCTGTTGTACGGGTCATTTCTATCCCGATTGTATGGGTCGTTTCTACCGGTGCCGTACGGGTCGTTAGTACGATTGTAGCTGCTGCTTTGATTGTATCTATTGTAAGGATCATTGGGATTGCGATTGTAAGGATCGTTGCTTCGATTATAGTCGTTAGTGTTACGATTGGGATTGCTTCTATAAGGGTCGTTGGGATCGTAATCTTGTTGGGAAAATACGTAGTGAAGGGAAAAGAGTAAGAACGCTATCCGACCAATAGTCTTCATCTGAAAATCATAAATAGCATCCCGTTAGATAATTGCTATTCAATTTGCATCTATTCGTCTATTTGTAAGATGTAAGAAACCGTAAAAGGTTGCAATTAGCTCATTGCAGCATTTTCTAGCTAAGTATGCTACGCATGCGCTTAGCGCTTGGGTGTTGGCGGGCTACCTACGATAAGTCGCTGGAAACACGCGAGCGTAGCGAGTGTAGCGGTTTGGTTTGGAATTCAAACGCGCACCTCCTGCTCAACTCAAACTCATGGAAAAGCGAAAACTTGGGAGAGAACAAACGCTCCGGCTCAGGCGCTAAGCTCTCAGAACGCTGAAACGAAATTATTTTCGTTTGCGTCGCACGCGCTCCAAACACGCTCGCTTTACTTGACTTATTGTAGGCATAAACAATTGTGCTTTGCTGCTTGGTGTTTGGTTTCGGCCGCGTTCTAGCTCAAAGTGTTCAGTCAGTACACTTAAAAGTTGCAAACTTTTCTCGCGCAACTCAGCATCCAGTTGTGCGAAATCGTCAAGTGCCATAAAACTAGTTTGTTTTTATTCTCAAGGCTGAATAATTCGATTTGCACCTTACTCTACTATAATTGTGGTAAGTTCCATGAAATCATACATGAATTTTAAGTATTTCAAATATCGTCAATGCAGCAATTATTACAGCAGTTGTTTATACAATTTTCACAATTTTGTTTATTTTCAACCGTTAAATATACAGATTTAACTGATTATCAGGCGACCTCGAAAGTCAAAAAGTCAAATGCACGTTGAGTTGATCGCCTACAAGAACGCGATGCGGACGCGCAACTTTAACTTTAAATGAACTTTAAGGCATGCCGCGATAAAGCTATATACATAGGCAGATAGGCCGTTGTTTTCGTTACCAAAAACAAAATTAGAAAGTATATTTCTTTTCCTACGCGACGAATTAAACGCATTATGCTTGCGAGGCTGCTGGTGTATTTGACGATGACGTTATAACATCAGCACGCATACATTTTAATATATGCGACAAAATAAATAATGATGCTGTACTATACTCGTACTCTACTACTATGTATCCTGTCTTACTGTATTGTATATGTTTTTGAATTTGTTACAGACTAAGAAAATGGCAGATCCAGGAAAATGCTTATTTATGATCATTTGGCTAGTCATTTTAATATTTCTTGGCTTCCTCGTCGCCGGTTTTTGCGCGCCGTGGTACATTTTAGTTCACTGCCTCACTGCATGCATAAGCGAATTGCAGGCAAGTTAATCTGTGCAAATTAATGACGATCAATTGTTCATTTCTTTATGATAATTACAGGGAATTGCCGACCTGCTACTTAAAGGCGTTCAGTTTCCACATTACTGCGCTACCAGGATGATGAACGGAGATCCCTTGTTTTAATTTCAAACTTAAACCAGTACAAGATAACATTTTCGAATAACTTATTCATTATTTCAGGATGTAATGTATTCACAATTTTATATTATTTGTTATATTAAAACTAAAAATACATTTTAACTATATTAATCATTGCTAATGTGTCATGTAATTATTAATTATCTTAAAGATTTTATCTAATAATAAAATTTAAAAAAAATTTAAGATTTATCTTGTGCTAATTTATTTTAAAATTTATAGGAAATTTTCATATATTATTAATTGTTATAAACACATTATCTTCATTGATAAGAATTCAATATCTATTACATACAGTATATCCTGTAGCATGTAGTTATTCAGGTAGACTTTATCTTCTGCGTTTGTTTACAATTCATGTGATAACAATTTTCGACTTATTCACACGCTACGCAAACGCATGTGATGTGATTGGAATTATAAACTCTAAATGTGTGCATGTTGGACAATTTGTATAAATATTTGAGGAATATCTAAAAATATACAAAGAAACAACGCGAGAATCGAAAAGAAGAATGTCTTCTAGCTGGTGCTGGTGGGTTTATTTGTATTTTTAGTCTTAGTCGAACCGATTATAATGCTCTTGTGCAATACGGTAGTAGGCGTGGGTTTTGATTATACGTCTTGCAAGTTAAAAATATTCCAGCAAGACGTAAACGTGCAACCCCGTTCAATCAACCCTAAATTTAAGCGAAAATCAATAGCAGTACTAAATAATTAATTTGATTTATTAATTGAGTAGTTATTCATTCTTAATTTAAATCTCTCGCGTATTACGTCATTTATATAAATAAAACCCGATTTCTTTCAGTCTTTCGCTTTCAAGGTAAAATTTGCTCAACTTGAAGTGATGTTATGTTATTAGAAGATATCTTTAAAGCTGGCTTTAAATCAGTTAACTATTAACATTCCTATAGTCGTACGCATGCTTATACATAGATTACATAGATGTTTAGAAAATTGACTTATTGCTCATTGCAATTGCAATATTTCATATGCGATATCATTGGTGATATTATTGTTTCGAAGTGAAGACTACTGTTTGAGAGACCTTGCACTTTCCTGCCAACTGAATGGGCCTGACCATTATGACGGTTGCACGCGATTTCAATTTGTTCTCGTTCTCGCAACACCAACTGAATTATTTATAAAATCAATATCCTCATAACAATATATTTATTCGAATTGGTGGGAAAATGCAATAAGTATTAGTGGCGTAACAGTCCAGTACATCAAAGTCAAAGACACACACGTGTAGACGTGCACAATTAAAACAACATTAGATTTTGGTAGGTGAGCAAGGAACAATGTTTTCTTGTAATTGCGAAGCTTTTTTTGGTGACAAAACAAAATGGAAATCAAAAAGCCGTAAAATTCAAACGGTCTCTCCTTGAAAAGCAAGCAAACACATCTAAACTGATGCACGCATGCAAATACAAAATTAGGCACTAACAATGTCAATGCTAATATTGTTATTGTTATTATCCTCGAATTCGTATTCTTCGTTGTGCGACTTCGTGTAGTTTATGCACATATTCTGACTCTGACTCTTGTAAATTGTCAATTACTGTTTATACGTGCATTTTAGTATTACTCATAATTTTCATATAATAGACTGATGTAAATATGTAATAACTATATATATGTATTAAATCAAACGTGAATCATTTGCATTTATAGAGTTGTTTTGTTCAGGGTCGGATTTGTTTTTAAAAATTACTAAAAAATGTTATTCTCGCAAGGTGTGTTGAAATGATTTGACTACAATAAAGCATGCATGACTAACTCTTAAATAACTTCTTTATTTTCAATTAACAATGAACTGTTATCAGTTATCACTGAATTAAAAACGCAACTTCTAATCCAACTCCATCCCAAAAAACATTCCAATTTGAAAAATGCATGTTATGATAACGAGAACAATTAAAATGATTCAACGTGAGCAAAAAACCTAATTAAAGTCGCGCAACTGAAGCACGTAAATAGAAAATTGCATCAAAATAAAACTGCAAAAGCACGTTAACGATAATAATGTGTGAAACATTGAAACTTTATTGGCTAAAATGACGTAATCCAAGCGTTTGGGAAGCATTAACAAATCATTAATTGTTTCATTGTCGATTCCTTCATTGTCTTAGCAACGTTTAATGTACGTATATTCCTTTAATTGACCTTTAAAGCGCCCATAAACCTTTTAGGTTCTTAAGTTGAAGGTTTTAGACGTGAAATGTGAGAAAATATCATTGCAACAAGGAAATGCTTTACATTTTACAACGGGTAATATTGATTTTTCTTGACGTGTTTTTCCTCGCTACGCCAATATGTATTGTTAAAATAAATTGTAGGTACGTTAACGAGCTCAACCTAACATAGACTAGGAAAGCAACAGCGATTATATTTTGCCAAATGCATAACGAAACGACATTAAGTTAAGTTGATAAGAAATCAATAATCTATTAAACAATAATTAAATTCTTGAAGTACATTCAGGTACTAATTTCTATGATTTAGATTCATTTTGTTTACCCTTCTAACCTGTTGGTGATGCACACATTTCAAAGTAGTTAATTGACTTTTGATTAGTTAAGTACATATTTGCTAATAGGTATGGAAAGGAAAAGAAACAACATACAACTATTGATTTCCCAACAAGGTATGGACACACTTTCACACTGCTTCATTCATTCTTGTTTCTGTTTCTTGCTTGTCATTTGCTTCAAAATATTGTACATTTTATTTTTAAAAAATATTTTAACTTTTATTATTGCTGGTAATCAGTTTTATGGAAATTTCTTTATGTGCCCATATTTTAAATTTAAACTACAACCGTTAATTTTAATGTGTTTTCATAAAATAAAGTATATAAGCTATTACTGTGTTTAAGTACGCCACACCCTACTTTTCAATTTTTCCATAGAATAGACTGAAATGACAAAAGTGACAAGTGTTAATTAATACTAGTACTGCACGTGTCGTGTGTCCGTACACTCCCGCTTAGCTTACGGTATTCGTATTAGCTACGCAGAAATGCATTCGTCTTCAAACCAAAGTTTGTTGATTCGAATATTTACCACACTCGTGCAATTACAATATAATGTAGTACATGCGTAAAATTTTTCTTTGTTGCTGCTAGCTTTGTATGTGTGTCCTTTCAGTTTGTTGACCTCGCTACCTCGCGTCCCTATAGGTAAAGAGGTGAAAGATGTATGGCGTTTGTTTGCCGGACAGTTCGTGCGCATTTTTCCTACTTTGACTTTCCCATTAAATAGGCCTACCTTGCCTACCTTTAAACTCCAAGTGAGACCTTCGCATAAAGTCACGCTTGATGACTTAGCCTTAGATCGTCACAATTTACAGGTGTATAAATATACATAATAAAAATTTAAACTGAACAGTTGTTGTCAGTCGCAGTCCAACCTGATTTGACTTGAAATTATCGTTTTCACGTAGAAATTGCGTCGAAAGAATTTTCGTTGCGCGAAGGAAGAAATGCGGGAGGGCAAATGGTGCCGCGGTGCCACGATAAGCGTCAAGCGATAAGAAAGAAAGGGCATCGAATGCATTAATTATTTATTCTACGCGCACGCAACCGTCCAACATGTAGTTTGTAGTAGCAACATGCATCAACCTTTGTTTTCTTGTAATAAATACTTTACGTACCTACATTTGGTATGCGATTGTATTACATTAAATAAGCAAATATGATGAGAGTGATGAGAATATTCTGAATTGTTGAACTATAAGTACATGAAAATCAAATGAATGTATTCTGTTTGAGCCGCCAGTTTGAATTGAGTTTAGAAAAGTTTCTTCAAACCTAAATAGCACATCATCAAAAAATGTGTATACGCAGATAGACAAAATTCGTGAACGAGCGCAAAGACCCGCGAAGAGCGAGAAGAAAACGCGAGAATATAAAACCGGTTCCGAAATCGACAAACGGTCAACGATCATCTACCAGCCAGAAAAAAGCGCGAATAGACAAAACAACTCAAGAGTCGCGATGTGCTCATATTTTACTTAGCTGAGTGTGCGCGCAAACTTGAATAAATTAGAAGCAAGAGAGAAAATCGTGGAACTATCGCTAGTTTGTTAGGCAAATTAGTAAATGAGCGCAAATCAAATGACAATGCAACAGTGACACTTTGTTATTGCTAAGAAAAGACCTTATTCAAATAAAGAAATTTGGTGGACTAAACACATCCGTGTCCTGCATGAGACACTCAAGATTTATGCAAATTGTCTGTTTAAATCGCCATGTTTCTTAGACTTAAGTAGGTTTTAAGCGCCATCTGCATGAGCAAGTTTCATAACTTTGGTCAAACACGCCCAAACTATAGCAAGGCATTTAAATTTCGTACTCTTAAAAAATAGCAATGAGCTAATCGCAACCTTTGAACTATAGGTACATGGCACTGATAATAGGTGCATTTAAAAACACAATTAATGAAAAATAAATGAGTAATGTTGATTAATAATATGAAAACTTACGTTTATGTCCGCGAATATCAACATTCAATGAAATGCGACAGCGCGCTTTGTTACTTGTCGCTGATTTTCCTTTTACTTTGTCCTCGTCCTTATTGAAGCCACAGCGACAAAGCTAATCAGCCACTAATAAAACATATTTTCGAACTGTTGCTATTTATTCAAAGTGCATAGATGTTGTCCTTAAAAGCAGTTTTATGCTTTGCTTATTGTTGTTAAACAATCGTTAGTTTCCTGCGGAACGAGCGCAACATACGCGCAAATTCAAAGCGCACTGACGACACTCTTTCGCATGCGATGCGAATGGCAGTTTTGCGCGCGCGTCCTTAATTAGTGTAAGATATAGGAATGATAGCGAAGTAAATAGATAAAACTAAATGGACGGAATCAGTTAACAAACGATCGAAGAAGAAACGATCGCACCCTTGGACGGACGATCGCGGACTGTTCGGCGGATTCGGACGCGGCTGCGGTACCACGGTGAGCGGTATCCGTGGTAATAGCGTTGAGGCTTGGCGTGTTGGTGCTTTTTCCATTCCGCCGCATGGACATGGGTATTGTCAGAGGTATGGGTATTAATATGGGACTCACCTGACCCAACCCGCTATCGCTAATGCATGCTCAAGCAAGAGCAAGCCAGAGTTAAAGAGTCGGCGACAACAGATTGACCAAGAACAAAGAACGAGCGAGACGCACACACTTTGCGCGGTTCTCATTTAACTAATTTACTCGCCAGTATGTTACAAAGCACATACCTAGTATAAACATTCAAAAAAATAATGTAACTCGCTCTTTGATTATGATTCGGAATAATTGTTAATTGAAAATGGTTACAATTTGCACAGGTGCACGCACGGAACTTAAATTTAAGTTTGAATTTGTTCCAAGCATAAATTAAATTTATTACTTCATATTAATCCGTGCAATATTGCATTAGTTGCGTTTAAGTTTACATTGATAAGAAAGGTATTATGCTGCTAATCAGAATCAGTAAAACAAACCATGCAAATAAACAATTGTTAAATCCTGTCGAAATCGTATAATACGCCTACGCATCGATGCGAAATTATGTTGTTTTATTTACATTTACAATTAGCAATACATTTTTATGAATTTAGTCATTTTCTTGATTCCTCATCCATACATACCTCACATAGTAATCAGAAATGTTACAAATATCTTAGTCTAATTTTTAATCTTTAATTAAATACTATACCTTTAATAATTGCATCTAATTAGTGTTACTTAAAATATGATTTGTAACACATGAATAAAATCAGTTAAAATTGCTATTCCAAAATGTGAGACGAGGATGAGGAATCAAGGAAATGACTAAATGCATGAAAATTGTATTGCTGCACAGCATTTTATCAATTTTAACCGCTTTTAGAAATATTATAGTCATGTTAGTATCACTATTAGTGGGATTAGTGACATTTGCGATTACTAAAAACGGTTTAAAATTGTTTTTCGAAAATTTGAGATATGGATAAGAAATTAAGAAAATAACTAAATAAATAAAAAATGTATTGCTAATAGTAAATGTAAATAAAACAACATCATTTAGCATCGATGCGTTGTTGGCTCTATGCACGTCTTCTCATAGTTTTCCACACCTTGCACTCATAAGTTCTATCAAAACTAGATAATTCCCAGAGAAATAGAAGTCTAGTAGCCTAGAAGGTCTTTTATCACATGACGTATGACTTGGACTTCTTTTTTGTTGAATTGAATGTTGTTTTATTGCATAACAACATTAATTTAACTTATGCAGTAGCAGTGGACAATCAAGTGCGCAATGTTACTCTGTAATTATTGTTGCAGTATTTATTTACACACTAAATACATGAATCATAGAAGTTCTCAACTGTTTATTTGGCAAGGTTTTTAATAAAGATTTACTAACAATAATTTGAATATTCAGTATTTTGAAATTTTCGTATTATAACCAGCGTTGAAAACAAAACAATATTTCGTGTTCTTGTTCTCGTAAGGAATAATTATAAGTGTAAGTACTACAGGTCAATTGGTCAAGTAATTCAGCAAATTGAAGACCGCTGACACATCTTTTGATGATGACCACTTTTTATTTAACATACATATAGGCATACGACCCACCAATCCAATATATCACTTACCACACCAAAGTAAACGAAAAGCTCTGAAGTCAACGAACGCATCAACTTCAATTTTGCTTTGCGGTTTCTGTTTGCTTTAATTGTTCTAATTCGACACTACAACCTGTCGTCGTCCAATTCATTTCATAGTTTAATTAATAAAATTCACTATTAATCGGTGTACCTATCGGTAATATTATCATTAATAAGCCATCATCATTGCAACTTGCGACAAATTGATTAGATCATTAGACATTAAAATTAATGCGAAAGCAATGATTGCAGAGCCGGAAAACTCATTTGTCTTAAATCTATATAAATTGCCATAAATGATTTTTAAGTATTTAACATTAAGCATGAGCATAAAAGGACTATTAAAACCAGACAGATATCATTAGCAAATATGTATTGCATAAAAGTACAATTTTTCTAGAATAATTGCTATCAACTTGGGAGAAAACAAGATGGCGACTAATCTTGTTTGATTTCTTGTAGAATTTGTTTGTAGCTTTTTCTATTTTTAGAATCTCTGTATAATTCTACTGTTCAAGATAGAATTAAGAGGCATTTTCAATAAATATGAAACTTTTATTTGGAACTTTGGGAGTTTAGAAATATATAGGTTTGGAAAAATAAAACACGCACACCATATAAGAAAATTTTATTTCCTAGCGCTGGACGCCTAACAACGTAATAAAAAGCTCGACAAAAAATGATTTGCGCGGAATACAAAAAATTAATAAAGAGTTGTACTGCGATAAAAATATTAAAGATAAAAATAAATTGCAATTCCTTGATAAAGTGGACACAAGAATACTTGTTTGAGAGTGTAAATTGGTTGAAAAGTGATTGTAAAATAGCGTAAGCGACGCGCTGTTGTTTGAAGCGATGTCTTACTAATTGTACAATTGATTGGCGAACCAGCGTAGCGATGATGCTGCCTGCGTGTAAGTATTCCCCACTCACAGGCAACGTAAACTTCACACGTGGCCTTCCCTAATCGAGAACAGTGATTTCCTCTTTGACAAAGAATTCAACAATTTCCTCTTCAACGTTTTCAGTATCAGCATCCAACTCATCAGTATCGACATCTGCAAAAACACAAAACATATTTAGTAAGAAATTTAGGGAGATATTTATGCTGTGCGTTACTATTCCTAAGGGCCAAACGCCTTGGCTTCTGCTCATTGTACTCCCTGATCCTCTTCTCCCTGTACTGGGTGAACTTCTCCATAAGCGCGGCGCGCTTCTCAATCAACTCCTTGCTTGCTCTGCTCTGCCTCATCCTATCCTTGCTTTCGAATTGCGGATAATACTTTTTAAGGTTCTTCTTAATTTCCTTCTGCTGCACGTCAGCCAGCAAAGTCCTCGGTCTGGGTCGCCATAACAATTGCGCGAACTTATCTTGATTGATGCGCTTCAAGATCTTCCCTTGGAAGGACCATATCCAATAACCGGTGTCCACCTTTGTTTTCCATACCGACACACCTGTTACAACATAACGCCCAGTAGGATCCCACTCAACATCAGACATTTGGAAATGATCTGTTGTGTTCATGACCAAAAACTCTTTAGTGTCAAGGAACTCTAGGGATCCACCACCGGAACTGCCCACCCCAGCCAAGACAACGTATTGTCCGTTCGGGCACCAGAAAAGATGGTTGCATGCGCGCTTCTCGAACTTCTTGAGTTGCACAGGTGCTTGACCGATACGAATTCCGCAGAAGCTAACGCAAATGTTGGGGCTTTCGCCATGAATGTAGGCGAACTTGGAACCGACCGGTTCCCATGCAAAAGCTTGGATGGGTTCCTTGCATTCGACGCTGTCCACCGGGATCTGCTTCTCGCGCATGTGGAAAATCTCGAAGTTATAGTACATCCCCGAATATTTGTACTCGTTCTTTTCCTTGCGGACCTTCGCATAACGGTCGACTTTCACGCACAGATAATCGCCGCTCTTCTGCCAATGAATTTTGCAATCCGCAACGCTGAACAGGTTCTTGCTGCGGATCTCATTACGGTTGGGAATCTCGAGGAGAATGACTCGAGCAGGCACATCTTTATCTTCAGCTACCCAGTAAGCGATAACGTTGTCCGTCGGCGACCAACTGAAATCCCGTATGCCCGCTATCTTAATCGACTTTTTATCCAGCAAGAAGAAGGACGATGTTTCGTAGACGGAGAGAACGTCGATGCCCATGCGTGCAAAGTACTTATCGTCGTGGGACCAACGGAAAATCGGCCAAGCGGAAGGACCTTCCGGATCAAACGAACGCTTTTCCAATCCAGTCCTAAATTATTCAATTACAATAAATAAATTCCCAACAAACAAAATAAAATATTCCTGTCTGATGAGCACTTATCTTATCGTCTCTTTAATATGATAAAACGGATAAGTATTCAACAAATTAATTTGCCCTAAGCGTATAACTCAGGCAATTATTGATAAAATTGCAGAGCAAAAAAATCAGGGCTACTAATTAATGAATTATAAATGTATAATTATAATACCTGATGTCCCAGATGATAATACGCTTCTGATCCGGATTATCGGCGTCGATTTGCGGCGAGTAGGTGACGAGGTACTTCTCGCAGGGAGAGAAGTCAATGAATTGCACCAAATTGTGCGAGAAGCGCTTGTATTGCGTGAATTGTGGGCCTGCCCATAAAGCGATACCTTGTTTGTGGAATGTTGCAAGGTATGTGCCCAACGGCGACCATTTCACGTAACTCTGCGTCCATGTCTATCCAATTAACAAATTAAACTATTATTTCCTTAGCATTATAAATTAAATTGTTTATACGGGCTGATTCAAAAGTGATGCATGGGTTTATTGTTTTAAATCCGATTATTAGTTTAATAATGAATTACAAATTGTAAGTTTTGCGAAATCTGCAGAACAATAATACCAAATGAACAAATGCGCCATTTTTAATCACCCTGTATATTATTTAAGCTATATTCACACATACATTTGAAAGTGCTACATTTCAAGAAATTGACGTTTTTGAATTGTTGGCATGCATGACAAAAATTGACGATTTTAAAAACGAGATTTTGACGATTTTCATGCATTAATCAATCACTAATTTTCCAAATAACGTGCGAATCCGTGCAAATTTTTGCTGAATTACCTGCCTGTCTTCAACAACAGTTGGATCTGGCTGAGTGTTCTGCCAAATCTGCACCGAATGTCCAGGACCATTAACAACGCAGTACTGATCATACGCGTCAGGCTCCAGCAAATAAAAGTGCAAATCGCCCTGGCCTTTGTAACCCTGAGGCTCTGGGGGCTCCCATTTATCGGGAATCTTCTCATACTTCGACAGATCAGTGAACAAGTTGACGAGAAATGTGTGCTGCTTATCAAGCTTATGGTTATTGGTAAGCTTCACCGCTTCAGCAGCATGCACCGGAGACGAGTACTCCAAGAAAATATAGCCCTTAGTAAAGCCCTTCTCATTGACTGGATAATATTCGTTGACAATATTTCCGAATTTCGTGAACAGTTTGTTTACAACTGACTTCAGCTTGTCCAGCCGGTCTGGCCCAACAACAGGCACCCCATCAACGACTATGACGCTTTCCACCCCGTCGGTCTCCTCGGGTTTTTCGCGCAGCAAATCGTGCATTAATTCTGCAACGGAATGACACATTCAAGCATTCGTCTCTTGTTAAGTAATTAACCTCACTTTCTTGTCAGTGAGACGGGCAGGAAGAGGCGGGATTTGGTGCAATTGTGGCGCGTTTCTCGAGGCTTGCGCTGTGCAGAAGCTCGGGAAGGTCATGGAGGGCAGGTTGCGATTCGC
>JARJDT010015613.1:0-10559 GCA_030264655.1 Leptusa sp. GC000079
TCGGTTCATGAACCGCGCTCGTTTCGCATGCCATTGTCATTTCCAAGGTTCTTATAAAATTGCAAATCAATAACAATAATATTGTCACACATAAAACACTCATAAAACATCATACAACTAACTGATTTTGCAGATATTGAATAACTTCAACTCACATTGCTCTGATTGACCGAGTTATAAAATTTATATTGCCCGTGTTTTGCGCAAATATGGATTTATTCAGTAAGAAAGATGGACATAAATGTTTTATTACATCTTTTGGCGTTTTATGAAGAGATTCGGTAAATATGCTGAGTGCTTAAAAGCCTAATCGTTGTAGATAATTTCTTAAAAGATTCGCACGCTTAGTATAAACATTTCAGCTTGAAATATTGAATAAATTCCTTTGATGGACTTCGATACTTGCTGATGGTAATAAAACAATAGCATCAGATCATTGTTATATTTAAACAAATCAATACGCAATAGTTTTCCAGATTTCAAGATGAAAGTTGTCTATTTACTAACAGGTGCTTCTAAAATTAATTTCTTATGCAAATTATTTAAATAAATGTTTTGTTTTTCTTTAGTCTTTAATGCATTTTTAAGAAAAACAATAATGAGTCAAAAATGAAATTGTTTCATCTTCCTTCATGCCGAATATGTATTCCAATGTTTCTCGTGTGATTCATTATTATTTAACTGCGGTTTAATGCATTTCTAGAGCCAGAGTTATGCGGCTTATTGGAGGTTGGAAAAACAAATATTCAACCTACAAAAGTATGTAAATGAAATCAGCTTATGATTTTATGATTTCAAATTCCTTTATTTTTCCTGATTCAAACTAATTAGCATGTGTCAACTAACACTTATTTGTAATCATTGGAAAATCTACTTGCTAATTAAGTTACTCGAAACCCATAAAACCATGCTGCACATTCTTCGGGAAATTTTCTTATTAATCAGTGGAATGCATTATTTAATATTTTAGAGAAAACTACGAAATTTCCCAGTAGTAAATCTATAAATCAAAGAAAATATGTGAAGATGGATGAGTTGAGTGTGAGCGCAAAATTGCTCTAGTTGATGCATTCAATTTCACATTAAGAATTTTCATTAGCGGCATTTTACGCATGTAATAGTGAAATTATACATATGAAAGTATTCTATTTATAATTTACGATATTGCACTCAACATGTTCATGTATACATATGAATGAAAACGATAATTAATTTAGCAAACAAGCATAAGATACGAATGTAACGCATTTATTGGATACATTTAACAACCGATCATGTATATTTACACTTTTAAAATGCAATTATCGTAATATCTATAAACTAATACCAGCAATAAAATCTAATAGTCACTCATTTGTTTGTTTTTTATTTGCCAACTTTATTCATCAATCTCAAACAGGTGCTAACCTAAAATTAACATATTACTCAAACATTTATTTACATACATTGTATCAAGTGTTGTGTTTTCATAAATTTGCAAATCCCCGGGGAAATCTGTAACCTTGATTGGTTGATGATCAACGAACTCTTGAGAATGTTTTGAGATGTTGATCAACTGATATCAACTGATGTGATATAAAGCGCATAATGGCGAAATAGTTGCACATTGTCAAAACAATAATTATTGCACGAACAAGTGCACAATAGAAATGCCTAAATGGCAAATTTTAACATAAATATTGCTAGTAATATGATACGAAGTGCATTCTGCAAGATATTATTTGATTTTTGCGTCTAACGTTATATGTTTTCTTGATCTCATTCACATCACGACTTGACATATTTAAATTTAATCATTGTAATTTAAAAATATTCAAGCTAAAAATAAATTAAAACTGCAATTATGAAAATGACAAAATTTCCTTTGACGTAGGTAAATGGCGCACTTTGCAAATATTAGACCACCACTAGCAATCAGCAACAAGAAGCGTGCATTCTTGGCGTTCTTCAGGGGAACGTGATTTCATTGACGCGCTTACAATGCATATTATCAGTGCTATTAATATACACAAGGTCTTCCTAATTATTATTTGCTTGTTTGCTACATTTTGTTCTAAAAATAAAACAGTTTTTCCTAATTACTAAAAAAATTCATCAATTTTCCCACGAAAGGAATTTTTGAAATTTGCAAAAATAAAACAAATTTAATTAATTTGTGGAATTAGTTTGGGACACATTGTACAAGTTGTTACCTCACAACACAAGGAGGATATGCCGATGCGAAAAAATAGAGCACACATTTCTAAAATGTAAATAATACCTCTGCGCGTTTATAATTATACGATGTGTATAGGATGCATGACGACTCCTGCAAGAATTCAAGCACAGATCGCAGGATTGCGGGAGCAATGTAAATATTTCCGGTGCACGTTTATGTTATCGATGGGCACAGCACAACGTGTGCAAGTTTGCAACACTTACGTGCCTTTCATTCTTATCAGACAAACAGTGTCGACGTGAATTACCGTCATACGAATTACTGAATTGGTCTCTTCATATAAGTACATCAATCTAAATAAATTTGCAACATGTGTATAATCGGTACACGATTGAAATTTTAGAAAAGTAGTAAACACATTAAATTTTCAAATTGAAAATAAATTTAATTTTTAACCATTTTTAAGTAATTGAAATGTAAAATCAATGTATTTCGCATATGTTTTCCAGGACTGCCATCACATTTACCACCCTATTACAGCCTACTTTAAAATATTTCAATCGTTAACCTCTTATAATGTTGTAATGGTCACTTGAAAGGCAATTTATTCAATTACGCAAGTAACGCATTTCGTTTAAAATGTTGTAAACGGGGAACGTCCAGCCACGTAAGAAGCCAGGATCTGAATATCGTTCACGTTAAACAAGTGGAAAATGAGGACAATGTTAGTCATGATTCATACAACTACTACAATAAAACTAAAGCCGGCGCCGCAATTTCATAAGTCGTCGAAATTCGTTAGCGTTTCATCGGAATTCGGTTGATCTGGTGTATAATTTGATAAAATCTTTAGACACTACACGAAACGCCGAAAAATGTGGTCTATTCATTTCGTTCGTGTCGTACACGACCGCAGACGTGGTTCCTTTCTCCTTCCTCGCGGACGCCGCGCCGTTCCTTACACTTTTATTTATTCGGCAAAGTTTGATGTTTTGTTGTGTTTTCGGCGGGCCAGTTAAGCGCGGCATGTGCGCCACGCTACTCCTACAACACGCCGAACTTCACTTACATTCAACAAACGTAATCGGCAATGAGACAGGAAAGATGAATGTGAAATATTAATGAGTAAGCCGCGGACGGAACCGAATGATTTATGTGTGTTACAATTGACTGTTCGGACATCCGAATTTTTTCCTTCTTGGACATTCCACAGACAGACTTTCGTTTTCTTCAACGACGCCACCAAAAAATAGTTTTATAAACTATTTTGGACTATTGAAATATTAAAATAGTTAAATGAAATAAAATTGATTTAAAATTGCGATTTTGAAATTTATGTAAGTGATACAAAAATAAACTTTGGCTAAAAATTTGAGAAAAGTTAAAACTGAAATCGCGATTTTCTCAACGCGAAACTATTTCAATAAAAATAGATTACTCTATTTAAATAGAAAATAGATTATTTCAAAGATATTGGAAATAAAAAAAGATTTTTCAAAATGTCTATTTAAATAGAGGATTTCAAATAGTGAAATTTAAATAGTGCAATCCCTGGACGTAACTGATGTATCGAATGTTTCAACAATGTTCAATCATAATTACCTACAGATTTATTATTATGCATAGCTAATTAAAGAATAGTTTTGCAACAGTATCGGCGCCGGGGATTTATTTGACCTACGTCAATACGATTCGCATGATCGTGTTGTTTAGAATTACCAATTTGGAATGTCAATTGTACAATGACTCACCAATTGTACTACGAAAAATTGTATAATTGAAATTTGTGCTGTGGTAATCCTTGATCCTTGGCAGGATTGGGGTTACTTGAGTACATGCAGGATTCGAATGACGGAAAAATCGATGCAGACTGGCAACCCCTAATGACCTTAACATTGAACTAAGCCACTGGGTCAATGCCGCGGCGTTGCTCGATAAAAGGATACAACATTCTGACACGGTACACATTCCCAGAATGCGTTTTCATTTAATAACAGACGCGATGCGAATATGATGAATAATAGGTTTTCCCTGAAATTAAGACTCTTAGTAATGCGCCCTAATTGCCAACGAAATCGTGCTGCTTGCTGCTTGCTGGACCATTACGAATTGTCGCAATGCCAAACTTAGCAAAAAACAAACGTAACAGACTAATAGTAAATTTGAAATGCGTAATCAGTGCAATTGTTGTTTCATTTGCGCGTATTTACTACCGTCGTAAAACTCAAGGTCGCCGAATTCAAACATTTGTAACGTTTGCAATCGGAATTTGTAATGACCGGAGCGATATTTGTAAACTTCAAAATACGTAACTAGCTAGTCACTAGTCATAGCATAAATTTATGTAGCTAAATATAAGTCGGTGGGTAGATTGAATTGTTTTTCATAGTTCGATTAATCGGACATCCGAATCGCGTTAGCGAATTGAAGACGAACAAGTCGAAGAGTGCAATTATTGGCGCTATTTTGAGCTGGCATCGATGCGAAGCACGTAGAAATGATCATAAAGAATGAACGCTTCCTTTCCTATCCCAACAGCGAGTTGTGTAAGTGTTTTCACCTGTTTGCTTCACCTAATTCACCAGTTTCTCGCTTGAGCGAGGAAATCGCCAACTTATAAGCACCTAGCAGGAGGATGTTGTAATGTTATAATTCTGATGACCTTTGACATTTCGTTTTTAATACAGTTTTATATCAGTTAGAACAATTTTCTCGCTTGTTGCAGGTTGATTCCTGCAGCAGCTTGGATTTGGAGCATCAGGGAAAAGTGTAGGAGTAGTGCCGCCGTCTGATTTTTACACTTCCGGGAAGGTAGGTGTTCAATGCAGCTATAGACAATAAAATCACTCATGACATCTCGGAATGTGTGATGTGCTCTCCTCTTATTTCTTCGCCTGGCGCTTTTGTCGTCGTCTGCGTGTGGTAACCGAATTCTTTTTGCCATGCAAGAGCAAAGCAAACCGCCCCATTATTCAAAACATTGACGTTTCGGGTCGATTCATTTTCGCAAGAACGCCAGAAGATGTTGACGATGATGAGTTGCTCGAATAGTTTCGGGAACGTTTCAAACAACGCGCTGACAAACGAATTGCCCTTCGGCTTTGCTTCTTATTTGCTTGGCAGGAAATGATTATTAATAAAAATATTGTGGCGCTTTCTTCATCTCTTGGTCGTTTCAACATGTCTAATAGTCTGACTAGGACTTGGGCAGGTTGTAAAACTATAATTTTATTGATTAATTAAATGCTAAATACTCATAATATGAGCAAATACGTTCGAGTTAAACAGTTAAAGAAAATGGTTTCTGAAAGTAGCGCAATTTTTCCAATTTCTCCGCCTTCTTGCCTGTCATAATAATGCAGCCCGCAAACGAGGTGTATGGAACTCGCGCACATACAAGCCATAAGAAATGAATTTATCGCAGTTTCTTTGCTCGGCGACACATCAAATCCGACCATATGTTTATTATAACAAGTGCTAATGGTAACGAACGACGCGCAATAAATATGCAAATAACCAACCTGAGACACCTCTTACCTTACTACTTCTTTTACTACATACTTTGCTCTATGATCCTTTCCCTTTCATTCTCATAATTCACACCACAAATATTACACAAAAATTACAAGTTATCCGAGTATCAAATGTTGATGATACCGCCGTACATTTACTGGTTTAGTAAAAGTGTTTTGAAACATTTAGTAGGTATTGAATAACATTTGCAAACGGTGAACTCTCTTTCTAACTTTTATGAATGGGTAAACATTGAGGGGGCGAAAAGTTGCGCCCACGCTTTTGCTCCAGACTTCTTGAGCTCATACTATTACTAACTAATATTTCCAGCTTCTGGCTCGATCCCGTTGGCAGGTTTCCAACGCAAACAAGTGGAGAAATCGTCCAATTTTTTCGATCTATTTTTACCCAACATAAAAGAATTTTAATCGCAATAAAAATAATGTATTTATGAATGAAGGAATCACTTTCTTGGCCGGTGCAGGTGTATCGAATTCGTTAATGAATGAGAAATATGACTCAAAATATTATTCATATTTTTTTTATTATTCAAAAGCAAGGCACACACGTTCGGATCACACGTTTAGCCGCTATTAAATTACCGCAGGAATGCATACTGCGTGGATTTATGTACTTTTAAATCATTTGCTAAAGACTAATGTAGAAAATACAATAATAGACACGAGTCAACTTGTCTACGTCGATGATGAGTATGCACAATCACAATGTAGATAAACAAGTTGAGCGGAAAATGGGTATTCGTTTGAAATGGCAAAGTGTTGTTAGGTCCGGTTTTGGGTAAGTTGTATTGTCACTTGCACTCTTTCACTCATCGAGAGTGCTGTTTGTTTGGCATGAGGTAATTGCGCACTTTGAGATGAATTATGTGGTTTACTCGCTGTGGTCGAAGATGTCATCCTTCGTAGCTGTGAATCATAGACAAGGATTCAGTTTAGTCCTTTGGAAGGACTTTAAAAAAATTATTGGTAAAATGTAAAGGAATGCAAACAGTAAAGAAGATGTTAATAAGTAAGAATAAAGCAAAGCCCCGAAAATGTTGTTATCGCGCCCCAATCTGTGTAAACATAATTCTCAAGGATTTTAACACAGGCGACACCACAGCAAGCATTTTATGAGTCGTGTTCGTGTTACGTATACGAATTGAAAGAGGTAGAATGGTAGAAAATAAGGTGCAAAAAGTACAAAACATAAATGCTAGCAAGTTGGAATTGTCGTTTTAGTCCTGCCAGTCTCCAAGGACCTCGACGACAATTGCATTGCGCTCTTGTTAAGTATAGCATAGGAGCAACACATACTTAAGTAGAGTATAATGGTAACATTGGTTTACATCGGTTCATACCATCAACAAGAAACAAGAAACGAGGATGCCTCTCTGTCTCTGGTAATTTATGAGGGTCACTCGGTCTCAGTCAGCCACCAGCAAAGCGCCGCGCCGCACAGCAATGAAAATTATTATTTTAAATTCAAAATGAAATATATTTATATTTCCCTTCTACTACACACATTTATGAAAATGTACGTGTGTGGTAGTACAAGTTTCTTCCTTTTTGAAATCTCTTGCCTTGCTCCGTAGTCAAATGTCCAATGAACCGACGACCGAAACATTAAAATGACAAAACATTAATTCTTCCAGAAGAAAAATTTAATGTCGATTACGTGCTGAAATTCTTTAACTTCTTTTGGTGTTCTTTCTCTCATAAATTGACGTAATTTTATGTGCCAGACCAAACAAGTCACATGTAACTGATAAGATTAGAACATTCTCTGACATGTTTCGCATTCGTTCGATGGCTCGATATTATAATAATAGTTAGTTCTCTTTGAGTGCCCGCCAAATTTGTATCGATTTGTTTGTTGTTTATTGTGAATGCGTCGATGTGCCCTGTAAAAAATTTTGCATCTTTAAGCCATCAAACAAGAAGCTCAGGTAAACAGTCAATTAATTTTCGGTCATTACAATGATTATCCAATTAATAAACGTTTAAAATAAGTTTGCGAATTTTAATTTGTTTCATCCACGGCAAGCTTGTTCGGATCAGGTAAATTGTTTACAACTCAACTCAATTATGAACAATCAAACACCAACCATCAATCAGTCAAAAAATGAACACTTTGACGTGACGCGCCATACATATTTGAAAAAGATCGCCAGTTTTAAGTTTTAAATTTTAAAATATATTTGCTGTTGTTTATAGTCGGCAATAAGATGCGTGTTTTATGAAGATTCAATCGACGAGTATGTTTGATGATACAAGTTGATGTGCTTCAATTAAAGGGTAACTGCTCATTTTTTTTTGGTTCATCAATCTGTCTTCTTAAATATTGCGAGCGCATTCTGCGATAATTTTTAAACTTTACTGTTATAAATTTATTAATTGCCAATTGTTGAGTAATTATTGGCAATTATTGTCGTCGACTCAGGGCTTTCAGTTATGAATTCTTCACATTTCAAATTAAATTGCGCAATGTGAGTTAACCGTCTTGAGTTTTGACTCAGCAAAGTAGTTAGTAGGCCAAGAAAAGACAAGGCAGTGGAAGTGTGGAAGTTCCTTCCACTTGGCGAGTCAAAAATAAACGAAAAGAAATTATTTAATATTGTTAGTAAGTAAGAGCAATAGGCAATCGCCTTGCGAGGTCGACTCTACGAGGATGATTCACGCTAATATATGAACAATTTCGTAAATGTTGTGCACTGAGCATTTATTACATGCTCAAACACACGTAAAAGAACGTTGAATGCGTCCGTCGTCGTCTATGTTTGCACACAACAATTTGCGCACTCTTTCCTTCCACCTGCTGCTTGAGTATGTTGTGTTGTAATGTGAGCGTTTATTGTACATAAATAATTATGTATGAGTGCGTTCGCGTCGTGACCGAGACCTAGGGAATTCCCGCGTGCTCCGCGAACGGACCCATCATTGTTTGAACAGCGATTCCATTCATGCGCGCATGCATGCATTAACAACATTAAAGGATTCGGCGAATATTTTTTCGCCGTACACCTACGAATACCTATTAAGACAACGTTATATCAATAAACAATCAACGCAAACACGGAGCGGCGAACGATCGAGAAACAATACGCATGTCAGAAAATAGAAAATGATTTAATAGGTAAACTCGACAAAGTGCGAAAAGTTGCTAAACGCGGAACACACACAGCGGTCAAAAGCATTAGATGAATTTGCGTTAAATAAAGAGAAAAAAAAGTTCGTTTCACTTTGATGAGTGATTTATTAGTTTATTGCTTTTTTATGGCATTTTGACTGCTTCGAAGGCACAAGTCACCTAAGATGACTTCATTGAATGTCTGAATTGTGGACCATTCACTTTGCAATTGCAAATAGCCGAAACTAAATATCTGCTGCAATTGAGTGAACAATCATCATTTCTCTAAGTCCGCTTGGAACAGTCGCCGAAGATGTGTTGAAATTGCGATGACTGCACGACAGTTCCAAGCAAGAGCCGAAAATCTAGGCTAGTCGGTCTGGCCTGCTTCTATACCTGATGAAGGCAGCTTCTTGAAATCTTGAATCATCTCGCTTTTGGTCTCGACGGATGCTGAGAGTGTGAAGAACGGCAGAGAGCGAAAGCCCCAGACCGAAAACAAGTTCGAACAAGTGTTCGTTCAAGTGTTAATCGCTTCTTCGACTCCCCCAAAACCAAAGGCGCAACAAGAGAAAGAATTCGCTTTGCTTATGTAATTTTCCGATTAATTATGACAAAAATGTAGTAGAAACATTGCGCAGCGAAAAAATGGAATGTGTAATAATCGGATAGCGTGTATATCGTATCGCCATTCCCATCGTGACTGATACGTAACATTGGCCGAGTAATGATTAAGTTGATTCATCCAAATACGACAAGCATCTAAAGCTCCCGCGCTTTGCACACTCATAGCTAGAGCACGAGTTAGTCTTGATTTGTCGCTCGTGCCGTGATAACACACTTTGCGCCACTGATAGTCTCGGCATTTTTGCTAATCGCCGGCGTTAGTGCGTGTGGGTGGCTGAATCGTCCTGGTTGTAGTTGGCGAGACGCGAGTGGAAGCGGCGCCGCTAGCGAGTCCTTCCAGGAACAACGAGGCAAGGCACCTTAGCGACGCAAGTGACGGCATCGGGAGTTTCTTCGCTACCCGGAAATCGGTTGTATCACATTCTCTGGCCTGGCGTTAGCCGCTACCTCTACACACACTTGCTGCTCCGGCAGGATCCCACTCTCAACGCGATACACGCTTGACGTCACAATGCGCTTAACTTAAGTTAGGCGCTCTTAACTGGCAGAGAAACGGCCGGATACCTTGAGTACTCTAATGCGTTTTATGAATGGGAAGGAGAGGAGGTTCTTGTATTGGTTCCACCTACATTTTGTCCTGGTATACAACGATATTACCATCAGATATATAGTGTTATGTTGTCAGTTGTTGTTACAACCACGAGTTAAACGTATCGGCATCTCGAAAATCACTCGACTGATTTTCACCAAGATTCACCGATATCGCACCAGCGAAGAAAGCAGCGATTGCATCATTTGCGTGCACTCACCGCGAGATCGGTGCATTTTCCGCAAGTCCTGGTCGCTATCCAGTTGACCTATAAATACCGGCACCATACGGAAACGCAACTTAGTCTAATTGTGATTGTGCATCTTGAACAGTCTCCTAACCAGAACTTATAATTCTTTAAAATAAAATAAAATGGAAGCGAGTGGTTCGCATTACACGCCGACGTGCCACCTAATCGGAATGTTAGATCGCGACCAAAGAACTGCCAAAATGCCAACCTACACCAAAAACCAACAAGATCTCAATGCGACTTGTCTCATTAGTGCCAATTGTGACCAGCAGCAGGAGCAATGCAGAAGCAGA
>JARJDT010015619.1:0-12861 GCA_030264655.1 Leptusa sp. GC000079
GAACGGTTAATCCGTTTGCGAACACGTTCGTCGGCCCGTCCAAACCAGTGTTCAGGTTCGTCGTTCGGCGCTCGTTCGCCGTTCGCTTCGGCAAAATGCTCCGGTCTGTAGCCGGCATTACAAAAGGGGGTGCGTTGAAACCATAACTAATCTCCATTTTTTTAAGAACGCAGTAATTTCGCCAACTTGATGTGAATATTTGCATTTGAATTACATTGGCGACGGTGGCGCTAACTAATGCATTCTTAAGAAAATGATGTATAGATTAAAATATGTAGATATATCCTTCCTTCTTAATGTAAAATCGAATTATTCAACTGAGATGGAATGGAAACTTGCATTGTGCAGGGCACTGAAGAAAGCACTTATGTCCATAGAGTTTTCTGTGCCATTACACTTAACATACTAGTCTTATACAATGATTATAAATTAAAATAGTTATGTATACATCAATAATAACAAAGCCATCCAATCGCGAACGCAACTTTATCATTGTTGTCGTTGAATCAAAAGCTAATACAACGAGCCCCGCAAATCTTTAAGCATCCAAATGATGATGATTGTTGAAATTCAGAAACTTGTTAAACTTACCAACCACCCTGCACAACAATATTCATGAAACACAATATAAGCGAAAGTTTATTTAGCAAAGACTATTATCAAACTTTGATGCGATGTTAAGTAAGTATATTAATTGGAAAATGAATGAATATTATTGAAAAGATAAGAGAAACCTATGCATAAATTAATAATTTACTTACAATCTATTAAAGAAAAGAAAGACAAATTGAAAGATTTTGATTTATCAATTTGATTTTTAATAATTGTTAATATTAATTGTTCAATGCATTTACTGTTTTCTGTTAAGCAGGTTTATTATTTTTAAGTTAAAGTTATAATGTTTATTAAAAGTGTCATATTTTTTAAATAAATGCGATTTTAAGCCAGTTTTTTTAATGTTTAAATGATACTGAAAGTATTTCCTCCCCTATTAAACAATGACAAAATAAAATTGTATTCACGTAACATTTATTATAGAATATATGTTCATTTCACAAATGTTTCTATCACAATTATTACATTTTATATTTATATATGCTTTTGCACTTCTCATTCGTATTGATTTGATCACATTTCCGTGCTATGTTCAAACAATTAACATATATTTTTTAATGTTATTGAATAAATTAATTCAAAATACCGAAAGATAAGAGCAACATCACAACCAATTTAATATAATACTTTTCTTTGAACATTTCTTTCCTGTATTCTTGTATAATATATTATAATTTCCTTTACTGATTCAGGTTTGTTTTGATTTTTGATTTATTCAATATGTATGTACATTTTTAGTAGGAATACTGTTTGCCCTTTTTAATTGTATATTTTATCACAGCCATAGTTTACGATTTTTCTTTACATTGACAAATTTGACACGTATTTTCTTATTTCTTAATTTAATGTAACTTAGCTATACTTATTATTTCTGTTCACTAAATATCTTCATCAAAAATCCATTGGCAAGCCTAGTTATCTTCAGTAGTAATAAAAGTAATTGCGCTATTGGATGGAGACTGATTAAGCAACGCGCCAACACCTTCATACTTGTGAACACCAGCACCTTCACTGGTACCATCCGATTCCTTGCACTCAATATTATCATAGCGAACAGCCAAAGACTCTGTCTCATTCGGATCATTTTTATTTTTGTTCTGTTTCTCTTGCCGTTGTCTTTCTCTATATTTGCGCAAAATGATTGAAAACTTGGAACATCTTAATTTAAATTGGCCGAACTCATTTTCTGGACCAGCAATCGACAACATCGACCCTAATTGAAAAGTAGCAAAAAGCCAGCTAATACTTGTAACAACCACCAGAAATTGACCAATTTGTTTGTAGGCTAAGATATCAGATAACATCATAAATAGACCAGCAGCACCCGTTGTGATAGCACCCATTGCTGTCGGGCCCATCATGTGAGACAACGCGACACGTGTCGCACGCTCCCGATTTTCGCCAGCGTTCGGACACAACTTGTAATTGACCGCGTAATGCAAGCAGTAATCAACAGTGAAACCTATTGTACTTGATATCGCCACTGATTCAAGAATATTCAACTTCCAGCCGAGCAATACCAACACAGCCAGGATTGAAATGATGCTGCAGGTTATCGCAAAAACAGCCAAAATGGTAACAGTGATATTCAGTGTGGCACAAAACAGTACAATCAAAGCGACACTCATTGAAATTGACACAGCCAGGATTGTGTTCCACGGTAATGCGTATTGCAAGTCGAAAAAATTCAAATCGCTTACGAAGAAACCGCCTGACATACCTTCAGGAGCATCTTTTAATTGTGCTTGCAACCAAGTCTCCACTAAGTTTACAAATACTGAGACCTCATTATAGGGTGATAAGTAAGTGTAGTTGCTATCATATTCTACAACTAGTGCTACAGCTATTGGGGAATCACTTTTCAAAAATTGCAATCCGGCTGTGTTTGGTATTAAATACACTGGTGGCGTTTGGTGCAAATCATTTTGTGCATCAATTATACAAGTATCAAACACGTCAGCATCATAAGGGAATGTTGTCTCATTGCAACATGGAAATCTACTTATAGTATTGTCAATTGGGTCGATACAAGGGCGGGTGGTCATCCACTTAATAAATGTTTCAATGAAACAGTTTGTTAACAGTGCTCCTTGTGTCGGTTGGTAAAATGGCTGCTTTTGCAAATTGCGGCAAAATTTCAGTAGCCAAATCTGCGCGTCCGGATCAGAAATATTGAAAGTTTCATCCAAAACTAAGTTGCCTAACGATTTTGGATTCAGGTAATCGCCATTATCAACTGGTAAAATTCCCCAGATAAATCTCATAGGGAATCTTAAAAATGCCGGATCTTCCAACTGAAAAAATTAAATATATAATTTCCTTATTCACTCTGCATGTAATTTTTACCTTTGATGCATCTTTGAACGCAAATTTATATTTATAAATCATATCATACTGTTCAAACAGATGTCCTTTTTCGAAGAGTTGCAAATCATTAGTGTGTTGAATCTCTAATTTCGGGTAGTAAAAAACTATCAGTGAACTTATCACAGCCATAATAGTAAATACAACGAGTAACATGTATTTGAATCTGATAATAAAATGGATCAGACTTTTCTCCGGCTGTTTCAAAAAATCGTCTAAACATTTCGAACCAGTTTGCAACTGTTCGAACTGTTCCCTCCATATTTCAATTGATGTCCAATGTGCAAGACACCTTCTTCTCAAGTCGCCGAAGTATATACAACGCAAACCTGGATGCTTTTCCCAGACAATGACACTTGCAGGAAGCCATGTTATCATCAATAAATAATTCATTATGATTGCTGTCCCAGAAAATAATCTAAAACAAAATGAATACATTTTTTCAAATTTTTATTAGCTTACATTAATAAGATATAAGTTTGTAAAGCATGCACAAAATGAAACAAAGCAAAATCTAAAAGATAGAGACGTCTAAAATTTAAATTGAAAAGTGACTTACCCAAAGCATCTGATCGCAGTGATTGAACTTAAATATGAAGCTAGAAAAGCTATAGCGGTTGTGATTGATGTTACAAACATTGAAATTAAAGCGTGATAGAGTGTGCTAGTCATTGTTTGCGATAGGGTGTTATTGGGATTATTCGCTTTCATGGTGTGCCACATTTTGCAAAAAATGAATGCATCGTCAGCGCCAATACCTGCAAACGTATTGTGCATTAACAATCTGTACTTATAAAGCGATTTTTATATTATTCGATTTTAAATCTGTTCTTTTTCCGAGTCTTTTTCTATTAACATAAAATCGCAAATAATCGAATAATATAAATATGCTTCATTTGTGCATCTACTCTACTATTCTAAATAATTAATTAATAAATATATTAGGTGCAATCAAATTAAATACAAAACCAAAAACCCAAAAGTGAAATATATATTCCGTACCAATAATTACGACGACTGAAAGCATGTTCATAAACGGAAAGAACTCCAAATTGTAGACATAAAAGTACACAAAGTAAGAAATTCCCAGAGAGAATCCAATGGCAAGAACAGTCATGGTTGTCAAGAAAATAGAGCACGTGTATATCCACATGCAAATGACGACAAAGCAGCCTCCAAATATCATTAACCGTGTATCTCGAATGAGTATCTCATCGAAGAGTTCGTTCTTCGCCCCAAATTCCATTGCCACCACTGATATTCCTCGATAGTTCAATTGAATCTTTTCAATTTCTGTGTAAAACGGCAGCGTTGCAACACTGCGTGCCATTGGTAGAAAAATCATCGTCTCTTCAAGTTTAGTGTTATTTTTTACTTCCTTTGGCAGGAACGTAATGCTTGTTAGATAATTCAAAATGATATAAACTGCGTCGTATTCTCGACATTTTGCCGGTACCGACATGCATTCGTTATCAGTTGTCATATCAAAACAAATCGGGTCTAACAGGTCTTGATGATAGTAAACAGCGCATTCTCGTAGAAGGGTTAAAGTTTTATTAACGTCATCTTCCTGCAAGGAAGACATTTCTATATAAAACTTGTGATATCTTTGTAAGAATAATGTCATGAGGTAAGGTTCAAGTTACCGTTAGTGCAAGGCAATTCGGACGGAAATTTAAAAGTGCAACGTAATTTGGCAACGACCATGGCCGACAGCAACTTAGGCCTCTTTTATCGTTCTCCACACATAATTCCGTATATAATTCCACTTTCATCAGCTCGGTTTCAATCCGGCATATTTTAAACAATGCCTCCAGGTTAAAAATGTCTTCATGATCATCGGACTTAATAACGAATTGCACGTAATTGTCATCTGGCAGACCACAAAAGTACTTTCCGCGTTCCATTTCCATGTACATGGATTTATCGTCTCCGTCCGGCTCATTACGGAGCAAATTATGCAATCGAAGCCAATTGTCATGCGATTTATCAGTGCGCGACTTATTGTCTTTTTCTTGTGTAATAATAGTCTACAAAATGGTATATTCAAAGAAAGAAGCGTATTGTAGAAGATAAACCTACACCGTGTGTTTGTGATGTGACTTTTTTACGTTTGCCATTTTTGGGCTTTCTTTTACGTTTACCAATTACACCTGTCCTGTTCGATCGAAAATTTGATTCGAGGCCAATTATTTTATTTGTGTGATTGAGATAAGTTAAATATTCGTGCGGATTGCCGGTTAACGACCCTGAAGGACGGGTTTCTTCGTAAAAGTTCTTCCACACCGTGACCCTTTGTGCTATTGAGGTGCCGCGTGTTTCAAAACCCTACAGATTTTATTGATACTTATTCAACGATTTTTGAGTGTTTGAAATTTGTTGGTTTGGCAGGTAAACTACAAAACCTACCTTTACACCTTATTCAAGTTTTCTGAATATTATGTTTGCTTGCCAAAGCAACAAATTAAATACTCGTGAAATTCGTTTTCACGGTTTTCACAAGACAATTAAATTACGTGAAATTAATTTAAAATAGTACTTACCATTGTCGGGTCGGAAAAATTGAGAAATCTTTTATTACAAAATGGAATGATGATACTCAAAATCGAAACAATTGCCATTGAAATTAATAAAACGATCGGACGGTGCACAAAAATGCGAACAATCCAGCTCATAGACATTCTTTGACTTGAATGCGACAGATTGTTATGTATAATTATTATAACGAAAACACTTTAAATCGTCAAGCAAATAAAAAAACTAAAAACTACGAATTTAACATGCCTGCATATTTAAAGAAAATTATTTCAAATTTAAGGTGACTGATGAAAAATACACAAAAGATATTTTGTGCTGTAGAATGTTTTCTTGCTCATCATGCACAAAATGCAAGGCAAAATATTAAAATTGGTGATTAAAAATTGTTTCCAATTTTTTTTAATTCAAAATACCTGCCTGACAGCAAGAAATTGTATACTAAAATAAAAGCTACAATGTAAAATGATGAAATAACACGCGCGAATTGTGCACAACTCTTTAAACTAAACTATTGTTATTTTATTTCTTGGCATTTGTATGACCGATGCGTCGAACTTGCTAGCTTGATGGAAAATGCTCTTGGACTTGCTCTTGCAGTGAATGCGCGTTGGTGGCGAGGGAGCTTTCGAGCTAAAGCTCTGGGAGCTCTGGTAAGTTCATGCTTTGCAGTGTTTGCTCGTGTTGTGCTATTCCCATCGAAGAAGAGCACAGACTCGACTCACACAACGCCAAACGCCAAGTAATGCATTGCACCTCGGCCCTTGGAATATGTACGCACCAATGAGCACGCGTCTCACTTTTGATTTCGCCAAATTTCAATTGCACGTTGCTTCACAAATATTGCATGTCGCGTAATTGTTTCAGAGAGAAGCAACTGATAAGTAAATAATTTATCATTTTATAATTGTTGAGTTGAGGAAACTTATTCGTTGGCGAGTTGTAATGTTTTGCGATGAGCGTGGAGCGGAGCGGATGAAACCGAAGGTGTCGCTTGTCGTCACGTTGCAAATGCTTGCAATATGCTGGTCTCAAGGTCGATTTTGCTAAAATCAGCTGATTCCTGGCAGCTGGCTCTGCCAGGGCACCGCCGTTGTCGTACTCTTGTTGTACTCTCACGCTCATGAACATGAACAGCATAAAAATTGCCTCCACTTTAGCATCCCACCAAGTGCCAATGAAATCGTTGATTGGTAAGAGATGATCTGCCTCTGGTTATGGATTAATCAACGTCTCGTTTCTTTTCCATCAACTTATTGACCTTATTAAAATTCGAATTTTTGCATTACCTAATATAATTAATATTTTGAGAATAAAATATTTTCTTTAAGTTTTTGGGTTCATCATTTTAAATCGATTATGTATCTTGTGACAGAAATTCTTCCCTTTTCTCTTCTCTTTTCCGAGAGTTGAATGTTTCAAATTTTGCGAACACCGAGTTTGCGCCAGTTTGCATTAGCTGGAAATATTTTTCCCGGGGATACATTTTCTTCATGTTTTATTAAGACTTTCATGCTGAAAAGAGAACGTACTGGAACGTACTTACACCTTACACTCGTACGAATCCTTAATGCGGACCTTATGCATAATTAGCTATTATTACTGATGCATAGCATTTCTAATTATCTTCCAAATATTCTCGAAATTAAAATTTTTAAATATTGTGTTAAATGTTTACACACAAATCCTCGGTAGAACTGCTAGTAGATGCTATGCCTAATAACAATTTTAAACAAAAGATAGCGCACCATTTGTTGTTAATCATCAAAATGATCCTACAAAATGTAATTAAACACTATGAGCGTCTTACCAAACTTTAAAGACCCTTTAATTTTTTAATGACCTTTAATTTACATTTGCGCAATATAAATTAAAAGTAATCTCCATTCGGATTTTTCGGTTGAGATTGATTTCGCCAACCAGACTTAAACCATGACCGCGAAGTAAAAATTGCATATTAATTACATGGAGACAGTGGCACTAACTACTCTCAATTTAACCCGAATGTTATATGTATGTATGATAGGGATAGGTATATACTTATTATCATCAATCATTGAATTTTTAATTCAGCTTTGTTCACAATGATGTATAAAACGTACGGCAAACGTTTATCGCAGTTAAATACTAATAGGTGCATTTTATTGTTAACAAACATAGCGTCGCTTTCACGGGAGAAACATGTTTTATTGAGGAGCATTTCACCATACCATCAGAGCCGTCTTAAGCATGTATGAGGCCCCCGGGCATTGGTTAAGATGAGGCCCTTAACCCCCAATCAGTGCCGGATCGAGGTGGGGCAGAGGTGGCATAAGCGCCAGGCGCCTAACCAAAGGGGCGCTCTCGAGTAGCGAAACATTTTTTTATTCAGAAATTCTATAAATGAATGGGGAGCAATTTTTTATTCTTGCCCCGGGCGCAAAATACCCTAGCTCCGGCACTGCCCACAATATTTTCATCTTCACAAAGTTCTTGCGGGGCCCCTAGAGGTCCGGGGCCCCTGGGCAGTGCCCGGGTTTGTCCATGCGGTAAGACGGCTCTGCATACCATCGCGAGCATTACTTTGTATTACACATGACCTGTTCATTTTGTATTTTATTGCATTTTACTTTCACAGACAAATCTTTTTCACTTTCCGTGTCAATAAAATACAGCTATTATAAGGTTAATTCACAATGGCCGTAAATGTATAGAAAATACTTTTTTAGTAACATGGAGATCGGATTCATGCTTATTTATGAAGTTGTATACTTACATTGTACTGACAGAAACTAGACTTGTAGCCCCGCTACACAAATCTTTCTGATCTTTATTAGATCTACAACGATTCAGCAGTTGCTGCGTGAGGTCTAGGAAACAAAAATTCGAATTTTCAACATGAAAAATGCATTTTAGAGAATAATTGAAAAGGGCATTATTTGTTCAGAATTTAAATCTCTAGATGAATATTTTTATATATTTTTTCCGAAAACTTCCTAGTTTTTGAGTTATTTGAATTTTAAATTTTCCATATGTTTTTTGAAGTTTTAGTTATTATTCGATCTGGCCCATAATCTAATCAGTTCTATTTCCAATAGGCATCTACCACCTGTGAAAATTTCAGCTCGATCGGATAATTGGTTACCAACCTACATACACACGGACATTTTGTAAAACCCCCTTAAATTCCACCTAAATTCGTGGAGATCCGCCAAAATCTCAATATCGAAAATCTGCACGATTACATACCTTTCTTCTCTATGAACAGAAAGTAAAAATAGCGAAAAGCATTTCTTGCAACTTGCAACACGGTATAAACATACAATTAGCAAATCAGTAAATACCATCACTGAAATAAAGTTAAAATTCTTCTTGGGCCATAGCAACTTGCAACTTCCACTATACACATAATTTGTGCCGTTCTGTTTCTGTGCAAGATAACTTTTAAATCAATTATGTTATCCTTCCTACCATACCGGTGCATACACGGTCCGTACGTAAGAAATAAATTAAGTTAAATATTGATTGCAACTTGTTTTTACTTGGGCCTTAATTTAACCAGTGATTTAACCGTTTAGATAGTACATTGTGAACTGGCCCTTATATTGGATGCGTAACTTTTCTCTTTGCGCACTCCTATTTCCGCATTTTCTATTTACTTATTTACGCCCAAAGTTAGAAATACACACAGTTTACAAGAATGTAAGCTACCTGGTACAGTTACTTGTAGCCCTTGTAGGCTATGATTTCAGGACTAAACGATCTAAAATTAACGTGTTCATTACGTTTACTTAAATTCTGAACTGCACCAGCACAGTAGCACAAATTAATATCCGAACTGACAATTTGCAATATCAACAGTTTACGAGTTTACGTTACTTATACCTTTTACTTTGACGGAATGGACAATTACACTTTTTGTTTCAACGAAATTCACATATTTAATTGAGAGATAAACTAGGTAAGTAATTAAATATTATATGTATATGATGAGATATAAGAGTTTGTGTTCTTCTTCGAAATATTTTTGTTAAAAAAATATTGAATTCATAACTTCTTTTACCAAAAACATTTATTAAAATTATTATAAGTAATAAAAGAAACTTAGGAAATATACTACAATAAACTCATCATATGAAGTTAACGGGTTTGTATATCCACTTTTTTGGGCCCAAGAGACTTTAATTCGTGGAGATCCGTCAAAATCGCGACATTGAAAATTTGCATGATTACCTTTCTTCTCATAGGTATACGTATACTGCGTATACTATTACTATGTTCAGAAAGAAAAAACTTACCATACGAGTACTATACGCATTTTACATTACATAAGTTGTGTTATACGTATACGTATAGGTTGTTGAGTTTTTGAGACATATTTTATGCATTCAATTTATCTGCACAAAATGCATTTAAATAATCTCACATGAAATAATTCGGTATATGTTCAAGTTATCATATGATGAAATGCGCAAAAGATAGGCATAAGCGGTATAAGTGCAATGAAAACGAAATAACAAGACCTGCACACTCATTCTGGATTTTCATTTATAATATATCTTAAGCCCATTTGCACCAAAAAATATTCTGAACTTATGTTGGACTTAAACCAATACAACTTCACACAACAATCAACAACAATGTTGCACGGACACAATTAAGTTCAACCTAGCTTTAAAAATATTTAATAACGCGTATATTGTTTAGATTTAATAAAAGTGATGTGTACTTACCGTTAGTTTTGTTCATCGGCTATCAAAAATTCAATCATCAAACGTTTACTTCTTCTGTTCTGGACGATGTGGTTGTTGTTGAGTGGCCGCCATTGAAAAATGTAAGTTATCTTTGAATCTGACTATTGCCCGAAAGCCTGGGTCAATTGCACGGCTTTCTGAGCAACAATCAAAATAAAAATCAACTCTCTCGATGCGCCTTCTTTCAGTTCTTTCAGTCTTGTCTATCAACGTATAAATTTCCACGCCATTGCTTTTATTTGTAATGGCGGATGGCGGAGGCGTCGGGCTAGCGCACAGCTTGCAACTGTGTGAGCGTCTCTTCAGCTTCAGGAACGGAGGGAACAGCAAACGACCAGACGCCAGCAAGCCATCGAAATATACTTCAAAATTCTCTACTAGAATTATTATTGTTTCCTTATTTCAAATAAGAAAAGTTTGAACACGTTTTAGATTTACTGTTTCTAAGACAATTTTTCGTCTTTGGCAAAATGCAGGAAGAAATCCCCATTGTAATTGTAACTTCAACGCGCCAGCGATAACTGAAAACTGAAGTGTTCAAGGAATCGTATTTTTCGTTCGCTTTTCAGCTGTCATGTCATGTCGGAGAAGAAATTTTAAGGGTATCGCACTTTAGTCCTACTTAAAAATGTATCACGCGGGACTAAAGTTTGGCGTCAATCATGATTAGATTGAGGATGTTCGACATGTGCGGCTGGTTTCAGTTATTCAGTTTCGCGATACGTTGGCGTTTCAAAGTTCGAATGATGCGCGGATGATGCGCTATGCTATGCGCTTGCCTGTCCCAACTTAAACGCGTCCGAAAACCATGCTTTAATAATGCCAATCAGAAAATTGATATAACTTTTCAATTGAATTATCGCAAAGTATAATTGGGTTGGAAAATTATCAAACAATCCTTTTTGGAGCAAATATTAGGAACCCAACGCGACACTTGTTCAAATGATGTAAAACGAAACAAAAACTTTTTAGCAACGCACAAAAGAACAAACACAAACACAAAACTTTGAAAAATGGTGCATTATTAGCCGATGCCACAAACTGAATGGTGCGAATTGAAATATTTGTGCAGAACTGATTTCTTGGTTGCTTACAATGCTTTTAGTCCACTATCCCATGGTCAATCAATCGTTGGTCAAAAGTCGCTTATAGTTGCTGGTAACCGTGGTTGGTGTAATTTGTGCTCCAGATTGAGCGTTCCAGCGGCGTCGTCGTTCCGATTGCCGTTGGTGTTTGTCGAGTAATGGTAATCCGTGGTTCGCAGCCCTTCACGATGTTAACTTCGTACCCTTCTCGCCGGTCCTACCCTCGCCAATTTGCAGCCAATACGCTCCGCCTATCAACACCTACATCAAAATGGAGAATCCGCGCTTTAATAATTAATTAGTCAAATCGGTCTGGTGTCAAAACAGATACTTGCTGACATATTGGTGCGGTGCGCGCCGGTGTTACGGAACGCGCGCGCCGGTTTGTTTCGCTAATTTCCGATTCCGACGTTTTTCCAGACACATCACAGACTTTACTGTACCTAAATCACGATCATGATAAAATAAGGGTAAATTTTAAAGTGGGGGCATGGTATTATCCTATCCTACCCTAGCCAAAAACGAAAAGATTAAGCATTATTTTTATTTCGCTCTCTATTCTATTCGACTATTTTATAGTTCGTTTTTTTGTGCGTCCTCGTCCTCTACTCTTTCATTCTACTACCTTCTATAGTTCTATATCGTATATCGCAATTCTCTAAACCACACAAACTATTGTCAAATGTTAGAAATTTAACGTTAACTAGACTTTAGGAGGACCAGCAATGTGTCTATCAAAAATACGTTCTGGGACAGGATGAATGGATGCGTAATAGTATTCTCTAAACAATCGAAACTGCCACGTCATTATTAAATATATTAGACTTCACATATGTGATGTCATCTTCGAATAATCGATTTTATTTCAAACGACCCTAAAATACGTTTTTTCTTTAAAAAAAGAACTTTTGCGGATGAAGCGCACCCTCCGAAAGGCAACTGAAATGAGCCACGATCCGGCAAATCTTACAATTATAGAGACCAATGCTCAAAATAGAAATGTTAAATCTAGGCGAAACTCCCCTCAATTCCTTTTGTATTCCGGAAGCTAAGATTACGCATAAAAAACCCAATTCAAAAGGACATAAAATACAAAAAGTTAAAATACAATGGTACCAACAACTAAATGTTTCGACAAGAACTACTTTTTGTTTAGATAATTTCAAGTGTTGTTTATCAAGATTATTTTATCACTTAATTCAAAGATTTTTATCGTATAGTATAGGTAATATTCAATTATATTGTTATTTTATTCTTTTTAAATTTATAGAATTAAACCTCCAACTTAATTCAATTTTTTCTTAACGAATAATAACTATTATTAAACTTTTTCGGTGAAAAAAGCTCAGGTGATCTTAGGTTTTATGCTCAACAAACAACAACTTATTTCTAAGTTGATTAAGTTGATTTTAGAGTTGTGGAATGTAGATTTGTGTGAGTTGTTGACAAACCGTTAGATGAAGCTTAGCTATACTTGCAGAGTTTGTAGATTTCGATGGTTGAGCATCGGCATCAGCATCAACAAGCAC
>JARJDT010015633.1:0-24688 GCA_030264655.1 Leptusa sp. GC000079
ATAAAGAATTTATTTGTGTTTTGGTTTGCGTGTGATTGTGACAATAGGTATTTTAGGAAAGTGAAAAAACGCATAAACGCCGGGGAAGCAGACGAAAATCTGTTGATTGTTCGTTAAGAAACCGTTTGACGTGCTTAAAACAAATGAAAGAGGCTTGTAGATTACATTGAAAACAGGAATGAGTGCGAAAAGCGCTGCACGAAAAATGCCGAGAGAAAATTTCCTCTCGGTTTCGAAGCATCACAAACTACGTCTAACGACGGCAACGACGACTACGACTGGCACGACGACTTGTTCCTACAGTATGCGTCTTCAGTTTTAATTTTACCGTCGCGCCTTGCACGTTTCTTACTTTCTTTCCTACCCCACGCAATGTGCAGAGTACAGGGAGATGAATCTTAATGAAAATCATCTGAACATTACCGTTCATGTTCGCATAAAAAACACAATTTTTGACAAATTTAAATGTGCAACTTTATTAACCGTCTAAATAAACAGGGTGAGTTCGTACTTTAGACACACAGTGAAGAGTGTAGTCTAGGATCTAAGGATAGGGGACGAAGTTAGCTTGGGATTAAGGAGCTGCGCCTACGTTAAAACAGCACGGAAATGTAATATGGATTGACCAGTGGCCGAAATCGTCCAATAGCAATCTGCAGGACACTAAGTCACACCCCTTGTCATGGTAGGGTTGTTCGAATCATCCTGCAGTCTACGTGTATGTGTGCAAAGTACTAAGTGCGTGAGTTCATGCGATGTGTGTTAGTAAAGGACGTTCACCCTCGCGCCCCCGCCAGCTTGCGACGTCGGCAGAACGAGAAGAGAGTCGAGGGTGCAAAATCTGACCCTTGTCCGTTATACCGACCGTGTCGTGAATAGTGACGCGCTCGCCTGCCTGGGATAACTCCAACGATCCAAGGAAAAGGGTTGGCTTGTCCCCCATAATTGTGTGTGCAACGTTGCCAAAACACTCGACGAGCTTTTGCCTTTCATTAACGAGTACAAAATTCCGCATGTCAAAACTCTGCAGTTTAGATAAAAATGTTTTGTCATTTGGTTAATTAATTTCAACATTTAAATATTTTTGATTTGCCATGTTTAGTTACAAACATTCTTGAAGCATCCTAATCGACTTAAAAGTGTGCAAATGAAGGAAAGCTTCAAACAAATGACTATTTGAAATTCAAAGACGAAAATGCAAAGAACATCATACAAGGAAGTAAGAAAGGAAGAAAGCAAAGCCACGCGCGCGTTCGTTGAAGTCAACAACGAACAACGCCATGCGAGCTGGAGCTGAGCGCAAGAAGAAAGACGCGATCTCCTCCACGCTTTCTTGATGGATTAATCTGCTGCTAATGAGTGTAAGAGCGATAAGTCTTGCATGCGAATGCTCCACGCAGTCAGCTAATTAGATGAATGCGGGGGGCACAATGCCGGCCGCCTGCGCCGCTACCACCCCCGAGAGTCTCACTAGTCCTATTCTACTCGATTCTCGTTCCACTATCTAAGACGCATCTCAACATCTCCACATCACCCGCACATTTGCCGCACATCCAGCACTCACACTTGCACCTTTTATTCATCTATTAAATGTACGTTTTGAACAAATGTATGGCATATCGTGCGGTTTCCTAACATTTGCTTGATTCACTTTACAACTAACACAAATTTATACAGGGCGCTCGGCAATAATTGTTTGTCAAGAAAGATGCGGAAATTTTAAACATTCAGTATGAACTGAAACGAGAAGCATCATGATGACTGGAAATCATTTGCTTTTTGTTTTGCTTTTGCCATTAAGATTAATCGTTCCTAAAATATCAAAAGCACACTTGCTTTTTTGTTGTTGTGTGTTCTATATGCGCGCTTTCTGCTTGTTTAATAACTTAATACGAAGTAATTGAATCTACATCTTATTTTTCTCCTACTTCAGCTCTTCTCCTTTTCTTCTCCCAAAATGTGACTATTAATAAATTTAATTTGATTTTGTAATAACTTGGTTTAATCGACTAAATTTTTCAATCGATTGCCAAATAATTGAATTCAATTGAAACTGATGGTTAAAATTGATGAAATAAAAATAAGAAAAGGGGATGAATGTGGTTACAAAAGTGGAAAAATAAAGTGGTTTCTGTACACATGCCGACTTGCACGTGGCACTTTGATATAATTTGTACAAATTTAACATTTTAAATTTATTAATTCAGAAAAGGGTGCGGAACATGCATTTCAAATTGGACGATAACTAATATTTCAATTCTTTGGTTTTTCCCTTATTTAACAATAATCCTCGTCCTCCAACTCCATATTTGCTCCATTGCATTGTTGTATGGTTGTCTCTCATGTGTGGTATGGACGACCAACATAAGTAATGAGCAACCGCTCGCAACACAAGCATTCAATTCAACCAATGCATACAGGACGCATCGCACAACACACGGGTGTTCAATCATTCACAGTCTCGCGCTCTTTGCACACTTTGCTCCCATCCCATCCCATCCAGAATCCAACTCTTCTATATGAGACGCTTACATTCATTTGTCTTGCCCTGCGTGCTAACTGTACAGCTGTACGAACCGCCTTCGAGTGTTCGCCCGGCGCCTCCAACATCAGCGCGACTCGAACTGATCAACAAACAAAGCGAGCACAATCAAACAAGAGACGCGAATCCATCTCTTTAGTCGACATAATAGCGAGGTGTTTTTACACACCGGCATCATGCGACGAGGAGGAAGGGGCTGCTGTAGGCTGTTGCTGCGACGGACAGGTTCAGATTGAGTACCGGGGTGTACCCTCGGAGTTCGCATCTTATGTGCTTCCCAAACTACAAATAGTTGAAGCATGACGACTATAAGAGGAATAAGAACACTGCGGGAATATGTGTAATACATTGAGCATTGAACACTTCATTGCCGTCAACCACTTTCGTGCGCTAAGAAACTAAACTCCGAAACATCCAAACTAAAATCGTCTAAAACTCATATGCATGGGCAAAAAGTCCATGTAAACCAAAAATATTACATCTACAGAAAATCAAAACAAAAATTCGTAAACTGTTTTACTACAAATTAAAATTTACTTAAAAATTTGCGACTTTGCGAGGTATGCAAACTGAATTATTATTTTAGGATGACGATGTGTCGTTAGTTATACCTTCAGCGCCTTCAGCCAGAACTACTCCAACAAATTGATATTCTATCAATACACAAATTTGTGTATGTATAATAGAAGTACCTAGAATATGCGATCATGATCTAAGCCCATCACAACTTACTTATGTATCTTATAGTTTTGGTTTTGATACTGGGATCTTGGCCCTCTTGCGTTTAGATACAATCAGTTGTGTTTATGTATAGAACACATTGTATTATTCCAAGCTTCCGGATTGTTTATTTAGAATAATTGAAAATGAAATTACCTGTTTTGGTTTAAGCAAGCAGTGCAAGCACACAAGGGCACTTCACTGAAAACATGCACGGTGGAGTTTTCGAATATCAGACCCAAGACCAAACGGAGCAGATTGATTCTGCTACGCAAATTCTGCAAATTACATGATGAAAGATGATAATAATTCAAGTTTAGTTTTATTTTGTCAATAGGCTATCTATTTAAATTTTTTATACCGTTTGTCCACGGATAGGGTTTCAAAGAGGGAAAACAATTATTGTTTTGATTCTTCTGAAAAACTGATTAGGGGAAGCTTTCCTGTTTGTTTGCAAACCCCCTAAATCAATGAATTCAGTCATGTTAGACTGAATTCAAGTTTTAGCATTTCTCAATGAAAAATCTTTTTCTGCAAAATAGATTTTTTTGGAGAAATTAAAAAAAAAATATTTTTTTAAATTGATAGAGAAATGCATTAAAGTCACTTAAGAAACACAAAACAGTTGTTAAATTTGCAGTCAGTGACTCAGTTTTTTGCCAATTAGCATTTTTTAGCAAAATTTTGAATTTGAAAAATGCAAAGATAAATCTTGCGAAACAATTCAAATTATTAGAAACTGTGCCATTCACTACAAATCTAAGAACTGTTCTGTGTTTCTGAAGTGCCTTTAATGCTTTTCAATTCAATCAATTTTTAAATTCTTGGAAAAAAATGCCAAGTCAAAAAAACTTGAATTCAATCTAACAACTGATTTGATCATTTGAAAACAAGCAGGAAACGAAGAAACCTTCTCCCAACCGGTAATCCGTGGACATACTGTACTTCAAGTATTTGCAATTTTCTTTCAATAGGAATTGTACGCAACATTCTGTAGCCGTTGTCGAACATTTTGAATAAGAGTGTACTTAGAGCATACCTGCTCTTCTACGCCTATAGTTCCCCCTTCCCCTTCAGACTTGCAATGTTTTGGAAATAAGCCCTACCCTATTTCCAAGCTGCAGGACCTGCTTTTGAAGGTACGGTGGTAGGGTCATGGCATTTCTGTACTCCCCTCAAATTATTTCCTGCTGTACCTACCTGGTTTGTTACCTGAATAAGCAAGCACCAAACTACCCCATACTATTCCTACTGAACCCACAATGCCTTGTTTACCAAAAGCAACCTCACGACCCTAGTGTCGAATAGAGTAAATATTGGAGGGCACACCGCAAGCTTTGGCCCAAAAAGGGCTAGAAATAGAAACTCAACAGAGTTTCGTTGGTTGCATACGGTGATTACTATTGATTTACTGACAAATCCTCTGCCGATTTTTCGAAGTAGAATTTTAAAGTTTCAAAAATACATCAAGTATTGGTTGCCAACGCGAAAATATTGAAACTTAAAATTGAAATTCTAGTTTGGTTAGTGATTTGATACATAACCAGCATAACAGTAGTTTTAAATTTGATTTGCAATTTGTTGAGGATGCGTGAGCGTGGGGGAGTTTTTGATAGGGTGTCGGTGAACACTGTGTAAGTGCAAGCGCGTGTTTTAATAATAAGACCTTGAGTCATGTTATATGAAATATTAATTAATAAAAAATTCTATTTCTTTTTTATTATTCTAATTTTGGTTTGGTAATTAATATTTTAGGATTACCTAATTTAAACTTGTTTTCTGCTTAATTGTTGGCTATATTTTTAGTAGCCAATCTTCCTTGAAAGGCTCGAAATAATATTCATTCATAACGTATCAAAAACAGCTGCTTTTGATATCCATTTAAAAGAAAACAATAGTCAGTTAGGCAAGAATTTAAAATAACAACTTACCCAATTCCCAATAGCTATTGGTGTTTATTTACGTTTGTATTTTGTATTTGTAGACCATAACACAACACAATAAAGCATGAAGCGAATCGATAACATACAATGCAAAAGCTTTCAATATGCATTTGTTAAGCGTTGTGCAACTAGAAAATGTTACTCTACATTAACATACCACAATTACGATAAATGTTTGATTGAATTATTTTCATTAGCGAAACAATCGATAATTGTACAATATTCATTTGAGCATGTATTGAAAGTGCGTAAAAGGTTGATTGCGAATAGTGACTATTTCCAAATGTTAAAAATAAAATAACGTAAATCAAGTGTCAATAAGGGAAAAGGTTAATTATGTAGAAGTAAAACACAATAGTATTATCAATTAATAAATGGAACTTTAATTTCTAATTGTTTTCTTTCATCATCAGTTTGTCCCTCATCATCATCATCATCGTCGACTTGAAGTGGTTTTCGTATCATTAATATTCACATTAGTATCGATAATTCATTGCATTTCATATCATATTTTATTTCATTTTCTTTTTAAAACACCAACATTTAAATTTTAAAAACATGAAATCTATTTATTTATACTTTTTTGAACTAAACATTCAATCTTGTTTCTGCAATATTTAAATACATCAGTTTTATATGAATCATTATTAAGTACATTTTGCGCAATTAAGTAGGAAATTTACTGTTTGATTTTTTGTTACATTTTGAAATGTTGTTTTGGTTTTGTTGTTTTAAGGAAGAAACATTGAATTTATTATATGTAATTCATACTCAATACTCGTACAAGTACTATTATTTATCAATATATTATTTAAAATCTTTCAATATTTCTTCAATATTGTGTAGTGTATTTGTACAATTTTCGTTTAGTTTGTCTTGTTTCACAAAGTCATTTTCACATCGCGCATACTCTACAATAATTTTATTATGTTTGCTTCAATAAGGTATACGGACAATAAATACTGGTTATGTACAGTCAATCAAGTCATCGAGAGGATTTCGAAGAGTTTGTCTTGAGGTGGAAGTGGAGGAAACTTACTGGCCAATTTCAGGTAATTATACTTTTGCTTCATATTCATTGCTTTCATACATCAATAATAATAAAGACAACGAAGTTTGCACTTCATTTCGCAAGTGATATGATCCGGGAATGTACAGTGAGATCTTTCTACGGCCAATTCCAGATCGCTCCATGAAATCACGCGTTGTCATTTTTGGAACGATCTGCACATTGCTGAGTAACAAAGACCCCTCAGTCTCAACTCAACAAAACTCTTTCATTTGTGCGCCAAAGACGCTTTAGCCTTTAAAAGTGTTTCTGACTTCATACATGAAGTACATATAATCATAATTATAAGATTTATAAGTAAATGCAAATAGGTATCATCGACGAAAAACGTTTTAAACATTGCTTTGGTATCAGTTACAACAAATAATTCATAATAATAATTACATAATAAGTGCAATAATAATTTTCATACACAATAATAGTAATAGTTTAATTCAATATATTAATTATTAATTAGTTAAAATTGATAAAAACTAGTTGTGGGATGGTGGCCATAATCAATTTTACTATATTTTAGATTTTTACGTATGTACAAAACTAGGGTAGATACATTCGAATATAGAAAGTTCCAGTTTCTTGTTGAGAAAAAAGTCAAAACGAGAACTTAATATATTGGAATGTTGCACACCATCCACACGTGTATGGAACATTTGTCCGTCAATTCGTTAGTTTTCATTTGTTTCGTAGAACTGTACGTTTTTTTCCAACAAAATTTGGTTAGGTTAGAATTACGTTTAAGCTCTTTAAATCATCGTATTGTTTTTCACTTCACTTCTTGAATATTTAGTATTAAATGTTTCAATTAAATGGACTAGTGGTTTCCAAGCCAATTGCCCAAGTAATTAATCTTTTATGTAAATATTAAGCGACTAGTACGTAATGCTCGGCGGGGGCGGAGGCAAGCGCATCCCACCCCAGGGAAAGAGTCATGTAGCGTCTTTTGACGGTATGCTCGTCGAAGAATCCTCGTCGCCGGAGAGCATCGGCAACGACTGCAGCAGATGTCCTTTGCCTTGATTGACCACACACTTGCGCATGTGTTTCTCAAGGGTTGACGGCACCGAGAAGGGCATCTCGCAGAAGCGACATCTGTAAACGTCCTTACCGATGCGACCGTGCGTTTTCATGTGGCGCGTCAGCTTCGAGCTCTGCGCGCACGCGTAGGAACACAATTCGCATTTGTACGGTTTCTCGCCGGTGTGCGATCGTCGATGGACGGTCAGATTCGAACAGTTTTTAAAGACTTTGCCGCAAAACTCGCAGGTGTCGTTGCGTCGCGACTCTTTCTTGATGAGTGGTCCTTGCAGGAGGGCGCTGGGTCCAGGCAATCCTTTGTTTTCGCGCGCTAGGTTAGGCAACCACCAGTCGTTTCTATCCAAATCAAGCTTGATCCTCTTGGAGACCTCAAAAGTGTCGTTGAAGGGTGAATACAGTGGTAGAGGTTGAGGTGGCGGGCCAGGCATGAAACCTTTGCTGAACTCTTCGCGCAGCTTCAACTGCGTTGCAAGCGTGCTGTTGTTATTATCGCGATCTTTGTTCATCTGCATCTTGAGCGCCGAGCCGGATTCCTGGAGTGCTTGTTTGTATGCTTCGCTGTACTGCGCAATGTTGCTGAGTCCGAACTTGTCCATCAACTCGCCAACCAGACTCGCCGATTGAATGTGACAGTTCTTGACATCCAATTGACTAGGAATGCTTAGATCTTCGGCTTCTTCCTCCGGTTCCATCTCTTCGTCCTCCTCCTCCTCCAAATCTTCTTCCTCACTATCTTCACCATCGATTGTCTCTACGGAGCCGGCATTGCTTTTACAATCTTCAGGCGTCCGATGGAGTTTCATGTGTCGTTTCAGCTTCGAACTTTGTGCGCATGCGTGATCACAAACGGTGCATTTGTACGGTAGTTCTCCGGTATGTGTGCGGCGATGTACTTCTAGATTGCTCTGATACCGGAACTTCTTGCCGCAGTAGTCACACGCGTGTACACCATCGCTGGTGCTGTTACGCGGCGACATTGGTTTGCCGTCAGGGGTTGCAGTGGAACGTGGAGTTGTCGTCAGCGGTTGAGGTGTGTCCTCGATCTTCGTCTGCGGTGAGACACTTTCCGGTCTCGATTCGCCACTAATATTATTGTTGCTATTGTTGTTGTTGTTGTTATTATTGTTGCTAATATTACTTGTGTTGCTTGTGGCGCTGACCGGCAGCGAAGGCGAGGGACTTGCGAAAGGCGGTGAGTGCTTCCGGGGTAACGGCGAACTCGCCTGCGCCGCCCCGGGGCTGGTTGTACCAGCGAGTTGCCTCAACCGCTGCGAGTAAAAATCCAGTTGCGGTTCCAGTGATAAGGGTTGATTCGGGGTGCTCCGCTCCCGAGTGTTTATCGCCGGCGGCTGTCGGTCCGCCGGCGACGGGAAGTTTGGGTGAGGCGGAGGTACCCCACCACTTGCTGCAACTGCCGCTGCAGCCGCAGCTAGGTTCAGTCCGTGATGCCGGAACTGCTCGCTGACGAGCTGCTCCATTCGGAAGTGATGTTCTGGTCGCGAGAAGAGCGGCGCAGGAGGAACCGGACCGTGATTTAGTGGCGGGAGCGGAAGTCGTAGGAGGCTACCGACGCCGAATGGATTGTGCATGTCTGGTGGTGGCAGGAGATGGTGTCGCATGCTTGGTGGTTGTGGCGCACCACCCGACGAACAACCAGATGACGTGCTCGATGTACTACTTGAACTGTGATTGTTGTTGTTATTGTGGTTGTGGTGAAGATGGCTGTTACTGCTGGAAGTATTGCTGCTGCTGCCCTTGCTACTCATCGGGGAGCTTTCCACGTAGATTTTCACGCCGTGCGAATGCTGGACATGTTGCACTAGGCGCCATGCTGAGTGTAGGCGGGCCTTGCACGTTGAGCACACGTAGTTACTCGGCTCTGAAACAAGGACATCATATTAGAGTTTTTTTACCTTCAATAATCCCTACATTATAGAAAACTCTAAATTATTTGTGGTCACATGTGGTCAGCCCATTAACTTGGTAATTCGTTTTGCGTTTCCCCTATTTTTGAGATCATTACAGAAATAATAAAGAGAAAAATCTCGCTTAAAGTGAAAATATGAAAATTGACAGTTACAAGTTGCAATGTTGAGAATGGAAACTTTGCATGTGTGGACGAAAATACTCGTGACTCGTGGGGTGCGGCGTACGTGGAACGCATACAAACACACTCGCCAAGCCAAAGGCGGACCAAAGTGCCGATGTAACACGCAAGATGACAATAGCCAAGGAAGTAAGAAGGAATCATGGATAGCTGAACACTGAACAGCTATGAGTTTAAGTTTGGAAGCGGTCGCACTTGATGCAGTCCAAGGAGGTCAAATTGAGAACGGAACGAATCGTTCGTTGCATTCTTCCAACGACCGCTTTTCCGCGTTAAATTGTCATTGTTCTATGCTCTACGGTAATTTTCTAGTTGAAATGCAGTTTGCCGGTCGCAACAAACAACGAGTCTATGGCGGTTGCAAAAAGTGAAGCAAATTTGCAGGAGCTATAAAGAAAAGGAAGGACATGTACATGGACACAGGATACACAATCTAAGAAACAAAAAATAAAATCGAAAGAATAATGGTTGCGTTCTTCCTGTTTATAACAATGTAGAATGTCCATGAAGACAAAAGCCAAATGCACGAATAGAATTTTAGAATTTTACTTTTTACTACAAAATGAAAAACAGAAAATGCAATTTAAAATTTGTTCGTTCTGTTTAGTTCGAATGCCATATAGATTTTTCCACTTCTTGATGGTTTTAATGTTGGGGCAGATAAAATTAAATTGTTCCTGTTCATTTGACGAACGTGACGAGTTTTTAGAACGCCGACCGCAGTAAAACCGATACGTATCAACTGCAAGCGTGCAAAGGTTATACCAAGTTATGACCATTTTATTTCTCTTCTAACTCTTATATCTATTATTATCATTAGCAAAGTAGCGATTTTCCCATAAATAAATTGATGGTCAAAAATGAAAAACTAATAAATCTCAAGTTAATATAAAATAAAATGAAACTAGCTGCAATTGCAGAGTGCAGCTGACCATCCATATAATTTTCGATTTCAATTTGATATTCTTTATGAATCGATTTTACAGACTCATCATTCATTTATAAGTTCCAAAGAAATCAGTTTTTAGTTTTTATTGAATAAAATGTGATACCGAGTGTGTAGCAAAAAGATAGAAACCATTAAAATATTGCTTTAGGAATAGAAGTGTTTGGTTTAGGCAAGGTGTTGTATATAGTAAGTTAGTAATGCGATGGCGATAAGCAGGGACCACGAAAAAAGGGACGAAATGACCGCGATATTCAAATTTTTAAGCCGATGCTATTCAAACTATTGTTAGGTTTTTCGGCCGCACGTAGGATGAATGACTGCAGAATGAAAGAATGAAAAATCCTCGCCACTGTTGGGCAGCGTGTAACGAATTATACAAGATGTTTCCACTTTAGACTTTCGCATCAGAGACGAGGTCGGCTCAACACCCTTGACGGTAGAGTATCCTTGCAACACCCCCACAAATGCCTTTTTAAAACTGGCACCACTATTTTCAGCTTATGGATATCTGCATGACCGCATGTGTGCGGGAAAGAATAGCACCAGGCATGCACAAAGATGCGAATGGCCATTTTTTTCGCGATAAATAATCGCAGCTTCGTGGCGGTCCTTGCATGCCTTTGTGAGAAGTAGTCGATCCTGGACCGACACCGGCACGTTTCTTTTAACATATGCAAATGGCCAAATGTCCCAACCACTTGCCACATTGCAAAAGGAGCGAGAATGGAGTTGGGAGCAAAACCCTCATGTGGTCACCGCGTGACTGGAAATCTCTATAAGTCATCAAAAGCACAGAATGCAAACCCCAATTTCTAGGAAAAAGAAAAACCAAAATGCACCTAATTTAGTAATTCGTTATCCGTTTCTTGTTGCCTCGTCCTCCTTCGTATTTATGTTGGTTTATTACTTTTTTTATCTTGTTGAATTGTTGATGTGCAGCAAAGGATTGAGCAATTAACCGGAATACGCACGTGGTAAACTAGTAAATACGCGTGCTAACAAGGTGAGACAGCCACATGCGCTCTTCATAAAAAACTTCAAGGTACCTAAGTTTTCGACAAGATAAAATTAAATCAACAAAAACTAGTCCTACGAGCGTGTGCATCGTCGTGTGCCTATTCAGGTTCGACTGTTCGAGCTTCAGTAATACAAATAGGTCCACCTTGCTTACGCTCCTATAACCATATAGACGTAGGCCATAAGCAGATAGAAATAAAGATCTATATAAGAAAGGAAAAGACAAGAGGAAGGGGTCCACGTATAATACGGCACGCGTCTTGATTATTTTAAGCTTTAATAAAACCGAAACCGGTAGCTACTAAAACTGGGATCTGACACAAAAGGGTCCTAAATTTTAAATTTTCACAGTCTGAATCCTCAAAATTTAGGGCTAGTCTTCCACCTTATATTTTAAGAAGTTTGACATTCTATAACTCTCATTTATTGAATTGAAGATATATGGCCCATAAGAAAATCAGATACCGAAAATTTTGGAGAACACCCAGTGTGACAAGTAGCTACTACCGGTCTTGAATGATCATCTGCTCATCCTCTCGCCCGTGTCCGAATACATGGAACGTGCTGCTCTGGTGCTATAAGTGTGTACGGAACAAAACGAAAACGAGTTTACCGTTGGTGGGTTAGTTGTAGTGTGCACCTCGTTCAATCTCACCCATCCAGATCCAGCAACAAGACGAAACACGGAACGGCTCGGTGATGTGTAGGTAAGGTAAGCAAATAAAAATAAAAGAAGTGATGTGCTTTAATAAGGTTTTTATGAAACGATTTATATTTGTACCCATGCACCTAAGCACGACCAGATGACGATACGAATCTGAACCCGTGCCCGTGAACCGGATAAAAGAAACAAAAAGCGCGCACGCGAACGAACGGAACAGCCATCAGCAAACAATTATGAATGAATGAGTTGCTCAAACCATTACCATTCAAATTGACGGTTGAACTAATTGTTGTCGTAAATTATTAAACAAATTGATTAAAAATTCTCAGAAATAATAATATTTGATAATGTGGCCACTTAGACCCGAATCCAATGTCTACCCTTATTCCCTGTTGAAGCCATGTGCCATATTGGAGAACGGAACGGAGAGAAAATCATAAATCCATTATAGAAATCTTTTATATCTTGTGTCAACATGATCCTAAAACCGAATCCTTGAAAATTTCCAACCGAGCTATTATCAAACCCACACCCTTAGCACATATCACATATTGTGGGGGTGTAAGATTATCACTTTAAATCAATGACCACCACTATAAAATTTTTAATAAAAACGCACTAGGAAGCGATAAAAGCCATGTGTCAATGCATATTTTTATTTTCCGAGATTCGCAGCCAAGAGCAAGTTGTGGTTCGTGTTTGAATTTCAGTTTGTTGCTTTAGTTCCAGACTAGAACGATGAAACGATGCAACATTGAGAAACGGCTTGCGGCTCTTATTCAACACATGTTGTGTCATTTACATTTCTATTTGTATTCACATGTATTCGGGCGGTTTTGCACAAGCAGAAGCAGAGGGAGGCTGTGAAGACCATCAGCAGCATCCAGGGGAGAACAATGTCTATTGTCCATGTCCGCAACGTCCACATCTAGTCATCGATGAATATAATAATGAATATAATAACAACCCTTCTAAATCTAGACCTGGCAAGGTACGACATTGTCCCGGTTTTCTTTTCAGTGCCATTCGGGCACGGACATTGCTATTGGCATATTGCTCTTAGCTAATGAATTCACCAGACCAAATAATGGTTCAAATTTATTATTAGACGTTCATAAAACGTTAAATCGATTTTTATGTCTGGCACAGATAAAACACCTGCAAACTTCCACGCTGCGCATTAAAAGGAAAAATATTTTGGAACACATTGTATTGCAAAGTGAGAGATATTGGACGAGATCGCCAAATGCCACGAGCTTTGATTGACAGTGGAAGGTGTTGGATGTTGGTGATATTGTCAACCAAGTTAAAGAGTTGTCAATGTTATGATTGCATACATGGCAGAAAATATTGCGCAACTGGTGCGAAATATGTAATGTAAGAGGGTTGTTATTAAATGTCCACATCTCACGTCCCCAAGGCCCGAGTGAAGGCTCGTGCGTTTCACAACTTTTCGCCCGTTTTCGATCCGTTTCTTTCGCCGCTGCCTTCGGGCAACTGCTTTTCATGGACGAACGGCTAAGCAAAAGCTGCCAACGTATGCCAAACCGTGTGACATGAACAAGGCAATGAAGGCTCCCCGAAAAAAGGGTGAAACCCAAGAGTTTACGCCAAGGATGCAAAAATATGGCAATATGTGAAATATCCTCCTAGACACGTCTTGAAATTTGTGACAGTTTCCTCATTTAGTGTTCACCTCTGAAAATGTTCGAAAACACATTGCGACTTACCACTTTGCGTTGTATTTGATTCGGCATCGGCAACTTCCGTCCGCGACTTTTTACTCGAATTGCTCTCTTCTTGGCCAGACGACGAAGTGTCCATGCGTTCCTGCTTGATGCTGAGTGGCGATGAGAGTCCGCGTTGCTTGGGGGTTGAAGACGCCGCGCCGTCCACGCACAGATCGTCAGGTGCGGGTAATCGCGGCGAGGCTGGGGGCGGCGTGTGAATGCGCGTCCCACTACCGGAAGCCTTCTTGCCGGATATCGGCGCCGATATGCTCGGTCGTCGGCTGTTGATCGTCGAGAGCGGATACGCGCCGTCGTTGTCGTTGTCGCGGTCCGTCGTCGTCGTCAACGGGAAGCAATTGCCGATATTTTCCTTATTGCACGTCGTTATCTTGTGCTGGATGAAGCGCACGATGTCCGACAACGCGAATGGCTTCTGACACGCGCCGCACGTTAAGATATCCTGATGGTTATCATTCGATGTTAGGTCCTCATCGGTATCTGCAACAACAAAAAATAACAATGAGTTAAGTTTCGAACAAACAAAGAGAAATAAACTTGAAATTAGCATTGCACTTGATGTTGATGAACAGAATTTGGTGATATATCGATTACTCAATTCGGTAAAACAGCTGCAAGCGTCAAAGCTTATAAATGCTGGGGCAGCAGCCCTCATAATCGAGGGTAATCGACACTATGACGTTAGAACCCCTTTACATATCATCCACCTACTGTTGTACTGTTACGTTTGCAATCACATAATATCGAAATACAACTCCAATGTCAACGTTCAAAGTCCAGTTCTGTTTATTAAAAATACTGGACACTGTTTGGGTGTCACTGGCTACCCGCAGTCCCGAGGTCCTTGTTCAGGTAAACTCTTGCGCTTATTCAAGAAACCTGTTTTGACTAAATAAAAGAGCGCCCGATGTCCAATACGAGGACTTGTCCGGCGTGTGAACTTCTCACTAACCCTCCGTCAAACTGACCGTTCACGTTCACTGGCCGAACCCTTCGTAGTTGGCTTGACCAATAAGGGTGCAAGCCACACACACCGTTCGAGGATTGAAACTGTAGTCGGACAACGGTCAAGCAACACGATAGGTCCGTTTCATGTTTATACATATAAGTATCGAATATCCTACTTCCCGGAAAGGAAAGGGTCAAATCCGTGAATGTATTTCGACTTCGAGGAGGGTTGCAAGTTAACTTTCGCCTTTCGTAATCGGCTGACGGATACACTGATCTTCAGTTTAATTTATTTCATGTAATTAGCTTGAGAATTGTTGCTCGGACTTTCATATCTTTCATATCACAAAATGTTATCGTAATATTGCTTTGTGTGGAAGATTTTTGCGATGGGGATGGCTATGATTTTCGATTTATATGTATATTTTATTGATATCTTGAGATTGTGATAGCGCAATGTTTCCGATACAAGCGACCGCACCCTGAATATCCCGAATATCAAAAATATCGTACAACTTATTGCCTTATTGACTACCAATTTCCTAGACAATAAGAAAAGTTTGGTTTTCTATCCAAAAGGCGAATTGATATTGATAGATAGATAACGCAGAAATAGTCAATTTCACAAACCATTATAACAATTTCTGGAGATTGTTAAATATCCTTTTCGATCTCAATTGAACAAAACGCTGTGGCGACCTGATGATGTGGATGTCGAACAGTCCAACACAACATAATGTCCAGTAAATTAAACTATTAAACCCGCCGCCATTTGTGTTTTTTCTTTGAGTTGAAGTTGAGTGCATGCAGTTTCGTTTCGTTTGATGGGCGTCCAGGTGTACAGAAACGCTCAGCATGCTCACTAATAATGGAGCATGGCATGGACCAAACAAACCAAACTCTTTATTTTATTGTCCACGATATACAAACTGCCCCAGCGACAAATACGTATTGGGGTTGTTTTCAAATAAGTTTAATACTTTTTATGTACTTATGGTCATTAAAGTTACCTCGAATCTCGTTCGTTATACAATCCGAGGCTGAGCTTCAAGTTCTGTTTTTGATTTTCATTACCGAAAAGAAACGGAAATTTGTCCGCAGTTGTTTGGAAGCCAAGAAGGCGTGCTTCAACTTTTCGGCCGTTACGCATACCGAGTGTTTTGCGTTATAACAAATGTTTACCCTTTAGTTAAGATTGACAATATGAAGCTAGACAATAAACAAGACAAAAATAAAGAAAGTTTGGAATTGACTAACGCAACTTTGCTCGTGCTATTGAGGTTGATGTAGAACTTGTAAAAGGCGTCGCAACGCCTCGAGGTATGTGACATCACACGTCGTGATCGCGTTAGTGCCCTGGCACTCCAAGCCTTCACGTTTACCATCGTAGTTCCCTAATAAGATAATCCACTTGTTTTGTTCTTGTTATGTGTTTTTTTGCTGTTTGCCGACCTCTCCAGCACTCTAGTTAGTCTCGTAGATACCGAAGTAGACTTTCTGGAGGCAAAGGTTGGTCAGTAATCGAATCAAGCCCCAGACATCTCGATGGAATCAAACAGACACCGAGCAAGTTGTCACAAGACTTGCGTCTAATCGAATGACCCAACATCGTACCTAATATCATTAATATTTCCGTGTTTTCGTGTATTTTGCCGTTTCTCTATTTACTTTGTCTTATTAGGTGTGGGCTAAACTTATTTTTGGTGCTGGTCTTAAGTCTTATATATTAGCCGCATCGACTATTGCAGTTATTAAAGTTGGTAAAATTGATAGAAAGCTCAGAGGGGTGCGAGTTGTGGAATCGTCATGCCAATTTAGATATATTGGACGAAAATTGGCGAATTTGCGGAGAGGGCAATAAAGGTTTTACGCACAACCACCGCGTATAAGTGCAACAAAACAAGTCCGTTTATCATAAATGCAGAACTATCCACCGAGTGTTCCAGAAACTCCACAACTAGATTGCTTCATTACGGTTGGTTCGTCCAGTTGCAATTGGTTAACATGCAGTATTTCTTGGATGTTTGATGTATTCAATCATTCGATCTCTGGGTTTGCTTCAGTTTCGATGTGTGTGAGTGTATCAGTCACGCCCTTGCTTTTATTGTATTACATTGAATCCTCATCTAATATTTGAAGCTCGTGCGCTCGTTGACTGGCCGAAAAATAACATAAAATATTACAATGCGAACACGAATAGTGAACACACATGTCGCGAAATAATAATCCGCTTGCTTTGCTCACACTCCTATTTTCGATGTTCGCCTACTAACTATACTTTTGGTGGAGTTGCCAGTCGCAGTTTCCTCAGCTTTATTCCCAAATAGTATGTAGTGCCAATAGTCATGTTGAGTGGCAATATTTTTCAGTCGGGTCGAAAGGGACCGGGCTCGAAATCGAAGGAGATTTCGCATCGAGTTGGGTTTAGTAAATGTTTCAAGTGCCTCTTGCCTATATTGGACCAGACTAAGACTCATTTAGCCTTCGCTATAAATATTTTTAATTACAATCCATGTCCTTTAACGGCTTAGGTCGGCGAGTAACTGATTACAATAAAATATTATACCAAGTGTTTCAATTAATTAATTAAGGTCCAAAAATAATAAATTAATATTGTTTTGTAAATTTTATTGACAAATCAATAAACTACAACTAAACTAAACTTCTCGAAAAGGACTTGACTTGATTTAATATAAAATGCAATGCCCATTAAAACCAGAAGCAGAAGCACTATAAGTTGTGCGCACTTGATTGGGAATAGCCCTCACAATTTCCTCTCCCAGACTTCTGATTAACTCTCTAATGGTGACCAAAGAGTATCTCACCGAAAATGTACTATATGGCAACCTTTTCTCACATGAACGACACAATTTCCCACATCCACGAAGACGAGTATAGTATATTCTTCGAGTGCAACTTATTTTATTGGTCCTTTAACCGTGATAGATGAACACAGGTCATGACATAAACTACTCCTAAAGAAGACCTCAAAACGCCACTCCACACAGAACGCACTTGAATCTTGATTCAATTTATTCGAATTGTAATGAGCATATTACAAGTCCAAATAATAGGAAGTTGTTCCAAAGCCGCGAAAAGAAACCGAAAAACACACTGTAACTCACCAGGTAATGCCACATATTTGGACCAGAAGTATTGCATCTTCACTAGCAAGTCATCTTGGTCTTCAAATTTCATCTTGCTTTTGATTGTCTTTCGGTTATTTGGTAAATATTAAACAAAACTTTTATCGAAATAATATTTCCAAACCAAAATGATATCCATTGAAAGTTCATACAGATACATTTCACAACACAAACGATGAACACGACGAGTTAATTGAATAACCGAAAAGTGTAAAAAAGTTTTAACTGAAACTGAAAAGTTCTTTAGGTCGATTTGAGATTTTAAGATCGTTTCACGTTGGCACACGGAACACAACTGAAATATGTTTGATGCTGGACGAGATTTTTAAAAAGTGGACAGGTAAGAGATTGAAAAAAAACCTAGGGGATGAATACCTCGTTCCCCCGGTCTAATAGACCAAACTTGACAAGGTGGGGGTAAATTTAACCCCTCATCACACAAACCTAAAACTAAACTGATAAATTTATAACAAAAAAATTGGATAAGAACCGGTAAAGATGGAGGAGAGGCAAATTTAACGGCAAAATGAAAATGTATCAATTATGTACAGAACTCATAATTTTAATTAAGGTAATTAACAAAGCAAAATTTTAAGTAAAAGTAATACACAAATAAATAGTAATTATACTTGTTAATTAATTTGAATGATTTATCAATAAAAATCGTTTGATGAAATTTAATTAAATAATTTAAAAATGTAATTGAAACTAAATTAAGACAAAACTGAAAATATTTCTGTAGAAATTATAAGTTTATTTCTTTTCGTTGTATTAATGTTGTTTGTGTTAAATTCAATTTCTCCGAAATACGAAATTTGCTGCAAGCAACATTTCATGGGAAAGTATTAACATTTGGTATTTACAGTTTTACATGCAGCGATGATTTTCATATTTTATTCGAATGGTATTTTGTGCCCCGATAAATAATAAAGCGCATCAAAATTTTCCCTAAACGATGAAAAAAATTGTCACACGAAGAAGCCACACAAACGAAAAGAAAGAGTTATAGGAAACAGGTAGTTTACCGATATAGGTAAATTTGATGTTATTTATCAATAACAAGGGGACAAAAGTGAGCAACAATGGAAACGGTTTACATCCGATATTCCAAAAACGGACAGGTCTCTCTCGAGCCTTGACCATTGTCCCTCGCGTACGACGTGAATGGAACGCTTTCTTTGCGTTCTCTCTTTATTGTCAGCGTGCATAATATGTGTCTGACCCTTCTTTTATTGCAATCGCCCCCGTTTTACCAGACCACTGAATGCACTCACTGAATGGCTCATGTGGAGCGTGGGAGAATATTTGACCGAACACCTTGCAAGTGCTCATCGACTCTCAACTCAACCTCTTCGTTTGCGATGCGATGGCATCTCGATTCATTTGCTTTGCCTGGCTTCAATCAATCTCTTTTCTTTCTGGCATTTTATGCGTATATCCCTAGATTTGGCCATTACCTGCTCAATACATTAACAGATTAGACGCATGAATGTGTGCGAGTGCGATTGTTAACTGTATCTTTCTTTTCCGTGTATATTTTTTAATTTTAATTTTGAAATTATCTTGATGCGTTGATGAGAGACAGCGGTCTTATTCAGTTCTAGTTTAAACAGAGATAAAAACAGGTAGATTGAAACAATATGGGATACGTGTAGATTTTCCCAACGCTTTTTATAAATTTAAAGATTAAAATTATGTTGATTATACAAAGTGTACTCAAATAATTATTCAATTATACAATTTTTTATTAATATGTAACTGGGGAACACTTTGTATGCATGTAAAAAACGTTAATGGTGAAGTCGTCAATTGTTCTTTCACCCAAGTATATGAATTTCTAACTTATGTAGGTACACGTGTGGATTAATTAAAATCAGCAACAGCCACATTTTAATTAATGTTAATTAGTAACGATGCAAAGTGTGAGTCGAAGTTAAAAGAGGATTCACTATACATTTCCTTGTTTTTATATCGGGTTTGCAATGTTTGCATTAATAACAGAAATATACAATTAGGCAACCACATTTGCTTGTAAACTTTTGGTAATTCTTGATGGCCCAGTATTACAGTAAAATTTTAAAATGGCAATTTAAAAATAAATAATTAGAAGTATGATGCCCCAAAGGGTTAAATTTCACCTTTCAACATTAAATGTAGGAACGTCGAGGCACTTTTATATTTAGGTATAGTCAAAAGTAATTGAAGCACAAATAATTTGAGAAATCATCAAATTCCCACACTTTGTATTTGGTTTTCGTCTTGTTCAAACTTCATATGAAATGTGTGCCTGTATGCCACCCACAAGAACAACAACAATAAACATCTGGAAGTATTCGTTTTGCCTTTACGAGACGAAAATGCTCTTTAAAGAAATCTAACTGTGTTTGGGGACGATCATTACTCATCGCATTTACATTTCCTACTCTGGCAAGTACTTTCTGATGCATTCCCAGTTCCCTGCTGCTGATGCTACGAGTTGAAGTCTTAATTTGTTATTTCTTTTCATTTGGTCCCGTTTGGTTTTGGTTCCTGCATTTGGTCGTCGCGACGCGCTGCAATTTCAAGAGCTGCGTGTTTATTTATACCAGCGCGTTAAAAATAGTCCCCAAACGTTGTTTAGGGTCAAGGGCTTCATCGCCTCATGAGTCTCAAGCGCAACTTGGCTGCATTTTTATTTTAAACTTGCGAGAATCTCGCTCTATCTGTATCAGTCCTGCCTAATAATTTTTGTCTTGACTAAAAATATGCTTCGCTGGAGGACGGAGGAGGAGGAGAGCAACTGCAGTTACATCGTCTTTACGATGTTTACATAAATTGCGATGGAAGCTGGGGGAGACTCAAGAGGAAAGATTCAAGGCTAAAATCTTCTTACACTTTTACTTATAAACAAAGTAACAAAATTATGAGTTCAAATTTAGATTTCCAATGCATTTGCTTGAATTTTAAATGGTTTAAAGCAAAGTTAATATTGGAATCAGGTATAACTGACAACAGAGGTGTTGAAGTGTCCCACACAAAAACATCGTAAAATAACAAAGAAACGGTCAATGTTGGTCATTTTGCGGTTTAACACCTTCTCTCTTATACAAAGTTGCTAAGTGGACTTCATAGTGTAGTCGTGCAGTATTTTTACTTCCTACTTTTAAATTCTACTTAAAAATCCGTGAATAGATCTTTCTCTCATCCTCATTGATATTTCACTAGCAGCAAGACATTATTCACATGATCTACATGCAACAACAATATTTTTCCTCGAGTTGTGTGAATATACATGGGTCAAACGCTAACTTCTAAGCTAGGCAATTTTTTATGGTCCAGAAAGTGTGAGATCGATATCTACAAGTTCCCACGTTAATATCTCGCTAGTACTCCGTTTGTTTGTTGTTTCCACTGTTCGTTCACTTACACAAGAAGTACACGTCGGCGGCTAGATTTACCTCGTTATATTCTTTCAACTTTTAACTTGGAAACGAAACGCACCATCGCAAAGTTCGTAACTTCTTATATGACTACTATTGTGGCAGTATGTGGAGTATGTGAAATATATTATTACGTCGACAACGACAACGACGTCTTCTCCTGCGGTTGACTTGGCGCATTCGCGCAAAGATTGTAAATATAAAATACTAGCTGTATCTATGCAGGAAGAATGTGTGCATCTCCAGCTGATATGGATCTGCACTCAATAAAGTAGGAAATTATAAAAATCTAATGAAAATATGGAAGCGACCGCGTCGGACGGACTTTTGCGCACCAGTTTTCCTTTGCTTGACTTGCTTGCTTTACTCATATAATAAATAATATCAAACAGTCACGGATGCGCATATGCGATATTTACTTAAATATACAACATTTCATATACCCTACGTTTACGATCGCATTTATAAGCATGTGACCGGCCATGTACATATGATAACGGCGTCGTTATCATTATCAGGCGGCGGCGACTATGAGTATGACCCAACAAACATACGACCATACGAATGTGTTTTTCTTATCAATCGGTAAACATACCTCACCTGGATACTTAACAACCTTTCTGATGTACACGTTCGTATATTGGAGGCCTCGTGAAACATCCGGTAAAACCATGGCTATCTATATGAATCATACAGGATGTTGCACAAAATTAATATACTTTCTCAGTAAAACTACTTGGGAAAACTTATATAAATTTCAAAAACCAGCGCAAAGACGCATGAAAATTACAAACCAATTTACAATTTAAAAAAAGTGCGGTCATAAAATTTCCGTAACTGTTTTAGAGTCCAATGGTAATTTACAACTCAATATACTTAAGTAATTTATCACTCAAATGGTCATTTTTATTAATGATTTTTGAAGCAAAATTACATTCGTTTCATTTCATTAAAAGTGGAGCGTTTAATAGTTAGAAAACCTAGATAAATATTGTAGGTAAACTTGAAGTATATCAAAGTATGAGTAGACATCAAAAATATATGAGCGAAATCGCGTTAGTTGTTGGCATTCGTACATTAATCGTCGTGACTTTGGCCACATACAATGAAATGAATATATCCATGAAGTATTTACCTTCGTGACGACGACATGCGCTTATCTAATGGAAGTTATGAAAAATCATTCGGTCGGCGCTGCCTATTTTTTGTGATAAGATTGTGCATTGTGTGTTATTATGTGTTATTTGCACGTTTGACTAAACGACTCCACTGCATGGCAAATATGACGCCACGACTAATTCGCAGTCAACGATTAATTCACCCACGAGACGCATAACAACCGAATGCAACATGAAATCACCATCGAAATAATTGCGTAACAATTTCGAGTTACGAAACCAATTTGAATTTTGATTTGTCTCCATCTGTGAAATTGTTATTTTTGTATTTACGTGAAATTTGAAATTTAATGAAAGAAAGGATTTCCGTTCGTTGTTCTTGGTTCTTGGTTTGGCTTTGATGTAGTTTTGTATGTTGTGAATCGAGTTGAGACGTTGTTGTTGGTGTTTGGTGACCTTTTCGGACGGATAATGACGAGGGTCACTCGGTCTCTGGTCAGATCTCTACGGAATTAGGGTTACGGATGGTCACGCATCGCAAAAGATGCCTTTTGCTTTGCTTCTTCTCTAGTTTATTGCTTAGCTATGGGCAAATGCAAAGAAACCCAGAGAATGACGACCCAGCGAACGTGCACGCCGTTTCTTCCATCCATTCATGTTGCATACAAAGTGCTCAAACCTTCGAGAAAACATTCATTTCTCCTACGAAATAAATTGCGCAAAACTCTTCGTATAATAATTTCATAGATAATTCCTCTATTCTTATTCTATTTTAAAGCACGTCAATGTTCATGTGGCCCAAGTTGTCGATGGTTTTACTCTTCAGTCTTCATGGTTAGAAGCTGAATTGTGTTAGCGTCCGTCCGCCGTTTAGAAACGCATTTTTACCGTGAAATGTCACGCTTTTGTGGACCTACCTAAACAAAACAGCCGAGCGCCGCAAATACGAAAATAAACACAAATCAGGACGCCACTTGATTCTTTGAAGAAACGTTAGGAAAATAACTTAATGAATCTTTAATCGCAGAATTTGCACTCCAGGATCGCAAAAAACGTTTTTCAACGAAGTTTGAGTCCATTTTAGTTTTTGGATCTCGTGCAGTGTTTTTATATTGATTAGCCAATCCACATCTCAGAAATAATCGACACATTCATCACCCTAACCAAACTTGATCCAAGTCAAGTTTTTATACTTTACAGATTTGCAGTTCTGGTTTTCAACATCAGTTGATAGGCTCCCCACATTGAAAACAAGTAGTGACATGCTGTGTTTTGCGGAGTGAATTTATACGTTTAGTGTAAGTACCTATATAAAGGTATGAAACTCGATGATAATTAACGATAATGGCCGCCATTGCGACGTTGTTGCCTTGCATAAGTGTATTAAGTCGTGTAAATATTTAAACATTGTCCCATTCGTATATGAAGTGGAAAATTCAAACACGGGACAGAAAAAATGTTGTACTTCTGATAAGCAGTCATATCTGAGACCATAACTTAGCTCGATTCAGGCAAAATATCCATGACACATACGTGTAGAACTATTCATATACCAAGTGTCCAAAACATCGCTTTGACTTTGACCGAAAAAATCTCTGCATTGACATTGTTCATTAAATATGTACAAGTCGGATTAATTTAATACCTCATATAATGGCGTATCATCAACATAGTTAACTTGATCTTTTATGTTCTTCATAAGTGATACTTAATGGTAAAATGTTAAATGAAATGCGCCTACAAGCAAGCTTGTAAACTTAAAGAACGATCTCGAAGTGGAAGTTGAAGCTTCGTATTAAGCAGACCAAGTTGAATTTAATGTTAAAGATGAAGATGAGAATAAGATGTGATCTCGTATTTCTATTTAGTTACTGTGATTTCGGTCGCATAATTCAATCCGCGCATCCCTACTTTCCAATTCACATCGTAACAATACCTTGGCGTACGCGAGTGCGCAAAACTATTGGAACAAGCCGCAAAGAGCTTCCGAACTGTTTCCAGATTTGTCAATTAATTGCAGAATGTATGGCGCGTTGCGTACGTGATGCTTGTTCATTGATCTTCATTGTACGCGTAGTTACGCACATAAATACATCGAATATGTGCTTATACGGTCGCATGTTGCAAGATTGGATTGGATGTTATCTGATAGAATTTTAATACTGGCAATTTCTTTGCCAAGTTGAAGCCTTCGAAAAGTAACATGTCGATGTCATTTAAAGGTTGTTATGCAAATAATACGCACTCATCCACGATGCAAGAC
>JARJDT010015655.1:0-19015 GCA_030264655.1 Leptusa sp. GC000079
GAGAACAATAATAAGGCATTAGCTGTTTAACTAAAGCGTTGTACTGTTCACTCGAATAGATAAAGTCGCGAAAAGACCCCGGACCGTCGTTTTCCTGACACAAATGATCAAAATTAGCATCTTTATGTGGCGGTGACTTGACAAGTGGCGCCACAGTCGCCAATGCAATCACACCATAAAATGCCCGTTCTTCGAAATCTTGTTGCAGTTCTTTTCTGCTCGGGACATTTTGCAATGAGTGTCCAAATTTGACCAAATGCCAAATTAACTGCGCGTAGTAATAATCCAAAATGGCGTCGAGTTCATCTCGGACATTGTACATGAGGCTTGTTGCGTTGAAATAATGCAAGTCGACAGCGGGACTTGCGTATTTCACCAGTTGGAAATCAATCAATTTTGTGTCCAATAAATTGCCTTCTTTGTCGTGCAAAAACAACATGTTGTTAGCCCACATGTCGCCATGATTGAGGACATTAAAAGTTGATTTCTGAGCGGCGTCAAGTCCGCGTTTAATCGATTCATCGACACCTAATAGTTTTAGTTTGTCGCCATATTTTTTGCATTCTGGGATTGACAGACATGTTTTGGTAAGTGATTTCAACCCGTCGGCCATCCACTTGGTTGAGACTTTGCTATCGCTGAACAAACCTTTGGTGAACGTTCGTATTTCATTTTCTGTTGTGCCGAGCACGATTGTTCCTGCATGATATTCGGCTAAAGTCTTCAAAACGCCTTTCGTATGCACCATATCAAATCCTTTTTGCCTGTCCATCATTTCGTAACCGTGCGGTTGCAAATCTTCGAGGACAAGTGTAAAGTCCGGTTTGTCGGTTGCTAGGTAACATTTGCTTGTTGGGTTTTTTATAATCTGTTCGAGTTTCGGGAGAATCATGCAAAACATTTCGATCTCAGTTTTGAAAAAGTCTAATTCAATTGTCCAGTCCTCAACGAGTGTGCCACGCACTTGTGTTTTGAGTATTACTGGGATAATTTCAATTTCACTGGAAATTTAATATTACATATTAAAAAGACCAAGCTATTATTTAAATAATCATACAAAACATAAAATCCTAGGACATCAACAAAATTACTATATATTTTTTTTATTATTTATTTATTTATTTAGTATTTGACTAATAATTCAGAGAAATAAGAACATACAACTAAGACACATTTTTTTTAAAACGGAGATTGGTAAAAGAATTTCAACAAACAGGGCATTGAAATAGTTTAATAATCTACCAATAGACGTTCAAAATTTATTCAAGAAACAAACATTATATTAAGAAATTCAAGAATTTAAAACAAGAAAAAAATTAATTGTTATTTAATATATTATGTTAAATAGCCTATTATAAACGATAATGGCCTTTTAAGGTTTTAATTAATAAATTATAAAATTTTAGTTACCTTTTTTGGTGCGTTGCATTTTCAAATGTATACTTGATATAAACCCGTTTTATGTTGCTGGTGTAACTGTCACCGGTAGCAACAACGGGCTTGCATTCAAAATTGATTAGTTTTGGACGCTTGTCCGGAAAAATTCTTTCTAGGACACGTTGAAAGAAACTTTGCTTGGCTAATGTGTGTTTGTCGCGAGTCATTATTGTAAATTCTGAATTTTTGGCAAACTTAATAAATTTGAGATGTGAGAAATGACAAACGCGCTGTTTTATAAAGGAAAAACAGATGCCTAAACTGCGTGACTAAAGATTGGCAGTTTATATAATTTTATGCAAGTTAAAGGATACAAAATATGCAACGCAAATAATGATTAAAACTATTAATTATAATTTAATCTAATGATATAGAATTAGTACCTACATCTATGTGACATTAATTTCAAGCAACAAGAAATTTGTAAGTACATGATTATGCACTCTCAGTAAAAAAGATATAATTTAAAAAATAAATGGTTATTTGACACGTTAGTTTGCACGTGCATGAATGGCCAGTCAACTTCCGCTTTTATGGTCCCTTTGCCGCAGTGAATGAACTGTAGATGGCGCATACATTGCTTCTCTGCGTAAAATGTATGTTTGGGTTGTTTATTAGGCTGCGCCGGAGTCACCAAAAGCATACTTACCTGGCGTAGGGGTTACCGTGATCAGCAAGGCGGTTCCCCCAGGGTGAGGCCCTTCCATTGCACTTCGGTTGGGCTGACCCTTGCGATTATCCCTAATGTGGATAACTCGGGCGCGCAATTTTTGATCGTCGGGACTGCGTACGCGCTGTCCCGGTTTTAAGATAATAAATACAATTTTTTCCTGTATTCACACTCCTATGCTTCACTCAGAGAGAAATATTCCACTAGGCGCATGACGTAGATATATTAGGATGTTTGGCTGTTCAGCAACAGCAGCCGTGATCGTTTAGCCAGCCGGTTTATCCTGCTCACGATATTTTTCATTGTAATCAAAAAGTAACGTTTGTTTTGTTTTAAATGGTTCAAATTGTTAACAATAATAAATTTTGTGATCTGGATTCGATAAGTTTCATAAACAAACACACGGGGGGCGTAGTTCAGATGGTAGAACGCTCGCTTAGCATGCGAGAGGTACCGGGATCGATGCCCGGCGCCTCCAAATTAATTTTTGATCCAATTTGTCAAAATTGAATTTAATACCTATGAATTTAATCAAATTAATCAATTTCGTGATCAAAAATTCCTCGCATTGCAATAACTTCACTTTCTCATCATCCGGGGGCGTAGTTCAGATGGTAGAACGCTCGCTTAGCATGCGAGAGGTACCGGGATCGATGCCCGGCGCCTCCAAATTAATTTTTGATTTTGTTGATCAAATTGACCTCAATTAATCAATTTCCCGATCAATAATTTCTCGCATCGCGACACCTTCACTTGATTATCAACAGGGGGCGTAGTTCAGATGGTAGAACGCTCGCTTAGCATGCGAGAGGTACCGGGATCGATGCCCGGCGCCTCCAAATCAGTTTTTGATCCAATTGATCAAAATCATTGAGTTTAGATAAAAATTGAATTAAATTAATCAATTTCGTGAGCAATAATTCCTTGCATTGCAATAACTTCACTTTGTTATCATCAGGGGGCGTAGTTCAGATGGTAGAACGCTCGCTTAGCATGCGAGAGGTACCGGGATCGATGCCCGGCGCCTCCAAAACAACTTTTTATCTTAAAGTCTTATACCGCGGAAATAACATTTAAAAATATTGTGCCAAGTAGACAACCCAAAATACACTAGTTTGTTGCAAAAAAATAACGGAAAAGTAATATAACGGAATCGGAAAGTTTAGCAATGAATTTGAAGGACGCAAAGTGAAAGTTGCATATTGGAAATAAACGCAGTTACTGAAATATTTAGCCATATATTTTATATAATGTACACAGTACAATACGGTGCTAGCTAACTATTTAAAACGACACGTCTTGTCAGAATTGATCTACAAGGCTGACATAAAATTCCTTCTTTCACCTTAAATTTGTTTTTACTGTTCAATCAATTAATTAAATATCATTGCATTTCAATGTCTCTCTTGTACCTATATTACTTGCGCATCTCGTGTATGTTTATGTATCTATAGACCTTATCACTTAGAACTTATCTTTAGAATTAGTACATAACTTCTCATTTCATTTAAAAATAATAATAACTAATCGTTCAATTAATAGAAAAAGGACAATATTTTACAAACATTTCATTCATCATTGTTAATTAATAGTAGACTATTCATCAGTCGCATTATTAATATTGATCATTTAATTATCATTATCATTTAAAACACACTCATCGACTACTTTTATTTTTATTTGTTGTTGCAACTTTGAAAAATCGAATCGAAAATAACATTGTGAAAGCCAAGTATGCTCAAGTTCATTAAAGTATGTAGGAAAATTACAATAATAAATATGAAGTTAATTAGTTCACTTCGTTTCTCGTCATTTTCATCATTTATTTGCAAGGCAATCTTAATATTCGCAAAAAGAAAAAGAATGTTATCCTGATGGTGGTGTATTTGTTTTGTATTTATTGTTTTAATGTGCACTTGTAGGCAAGACTATTGCTTTCTTATAGTAATAACAACAATAAAGACACGCTCGGTCAGTCAGCATTCCGTCAATTAAATTTAAACGAGGTGAAAATCGAGGCAAAATCAATTTGGGTAGTGTACAATTTTATAGCAGTAGTTAGATATTTAACCATTAATTTTAGAGTTGATCAATTATTGTAGGCTATTTGAGTGTATATGGCACCTGTTTTCCTCATAATTACAATTTTATACAAGTTTGAATATAGGTAGTTAGTCATTGCTATATCATTCACCTTTTCATTTGTACGCCTTTCTTATTTGTTGTTTATGATAAAAGATAAAAGCGAGTGCGTTGGTTCGGTGTATCAAGTGTAATTCATTTGTTTTGCCTTTATGAGTGTTTTGTAAGGTGTTCCAATATTTATCTTATTTATATTTACAAAAACGCACGACACGCATTATTACTATTTCTCTTGCACTTAAAATACTGATCTGTGTTGTGAACGAAACAGTTTGTCGTTTTACATACATAGACTTTTCTCATTTATTTTTTTGATCATAAAATATGATGCACAGAGCAGACAATTTCTATCACACAGTATTATTTAATTCTTTAATAATTTTATTGAATGAAGGTTACATTCACATGGTCAAAACGCACAACGCATTCATTCTTCAGCGATTTAATTTACTTGTACAACAGTTACAAGAAACGAATGTAAAGGAATATAAATGTAATATAAACTAAACATTATTAAATAAATAAAAAAGAATTGTAATGCTTCAAATAATGCAATGCAATACAAAACAATATTTAGTGCCATTTTGCTATGTGCAATCAAACAAATATCATTGTTTAGTGCCATAAACTTCATCAACGTTTTAGGTTATTACACAAAAATAAATATCACTCATACTCATGAATAATTAATAAAATTGGTGCATAACCAACCGTTTATTGTTTACATTTTTGCTGTTTTCAATGTTTAAATGCCCTGATTTTTAATGGTGCTATTGTTGTATGTTGTTATTGCATGTTATATGGAATGGAAATGAATCCAAAGAGATTCGTTGAAGTTCAATTGTTTTCTTCAAACCAATAATTTACAAACTTGCCACCGTACAAAATTAAATTAATATAAAAAATTAAAGCTGTGCACGACCAAACGCATAATTAGCTGCTGCTTGTCTTGCAACTTTTGCCTCATCAAACAACAAATAATAACAAAAGTTTGTGTTTAACACAACACGCAAAAAAACTAAATATAACCACAAGTACATAATGATAATAGAATATAACAAAATGCCAAGCATTCAGCAGCTAGATCGAAAAATTCATGCGCGAAAAAAACGGGCGAATTCAATAGTAATCGAAAGTCGAGTGGAAGCCTGCGTTTGATTGTCTATCAAATAATCACTACAAACATTTGTAGTTCTTCGTTAATACTTACAACGCATCAAATCAGTCGTGAAAATGTATTGCTAAAGCGATAACTTAAGTGTAAACAACAATCAATCAACGAATTACCAACCCACAGCACAGAATAATCAAACTTACAGAAAGCAACTTGCAGACAAAATGTACTTTCTGCAAGTAGTTATTTCGTGATGTGGCGAACATATTTTTCCTCATGGCTTCCATTTTGTTTTACAAACACGCAAACTGTCACAAACACCAAAAAATAATTGTCTTGTAGATATTTTTGTTGTTTTTTTAAAGTTTTGTGAAAATCTATGCTAATTAACACTACAATTAATTAATGCCTGTATGAAAACACTAATCAAAACCTAAATCAATTGCTTAGTGTTGACAAGTGGCATGAAGTCCATTTTGTTTAACAAAAAGCACTCAAATATTGCAAATTATGTTTACACACACTTCGTCTCCCAAACTAAGTACGTCCATGGTTTTAATGATTTCTTTTCAAATTCAATTGTTTTTGTCTCTCTTCAGGGTCATCTTCATCTAAGTGAACACTTGTTTTTGTTTTGTTTTTTTGATAGATGCTAATTTGATTGGACAAATCTAATTCACCATGAGCGTATGAGATTCCATTGGTGCTGCTGAATCATACAGTGTGTCCGTGTCTTGAGTGGGTTCCCCTTGCAACTGGCACTGATTCGTCAATGTTCCTGCACCACAATCACAGAAAAATCTGCAAAAAACCCAACAAATTAGGAATAATTTGATGTTTGCAATATGTTTATTTACCTATCATGTCTGATGAACTCCACATCATGACCAGCATGGCAAGTTTTGATGCAATTGACGCAGATCGCATTGCGATCCGTCGTGTTGCAGGTCTGGCACCGATAGAAGTCGTGCATGGGGAAGGACGTGTAGCTAGATATTTTATACAAACATTGCCCGTTGGCCACCGCTTTCTCGACAGCGTCCTGATTATTGAATATTTTATTACCGCGCACGATCGGCTGCACGCCACTGGCGAGACACAGCCCGCCGAAACGATTGTTAAAGATCTGATTGAATTCGAGCGTAGCTGTCGCATTGTTGGTGATTTCAACGCCCGCCGCGAGCCCGTCGAATATCCGATTGCGGCGGAGAATCGGATGGCTTTGCGTCGAAATTAGGACGCCCGCCTGCGCGTTCCGAAAAATATCGTTCTCTTCCAGAATGCCCTTACCCCCGTTAAATATACAAATACCCCCATCGCGCCCGTCAAAAATCTTATTGCGCTTAAGCGTCGGATTCGAATCGGTCTTGATCCAGACACCCGCCATCGCGTTATCAAATATCTCGTTTTGTTCGAGCAGCCCCAAGCCGCCATTGTACACCAACACGCCGCCATTCTGCCCGCCCCAAATCTTATTGCCGCGTATGACCGGGTTGCTGCCCGTGCGAATCTGCACGCCCGAGTACAGGTGGTTGAAGATATCGTTATCTTCGAGCTTGCCGTGCCCATTGTCATAGAAGTAGACGCCCACCTGCTTGCCGGAATGTATCCGGTTGCGGCGCAGCACCGGCGTGCTGCCCGTCGTTATCCATACGCCCGCGAGCGTGTTCGCGTACACTTCGTTCTCCTCAATCAACCCCTGTCCCTTCTCGTGCACATAGATACCGCCGTGTTGGCCGTGATGTATCTTATTATGGCGAACTATCGGATCACTATTAGTCCGGATTTGTATCCCAGCGAGCGCATTGCCGTAGATATTGTTGTGTTCGATGAGGCCGCGGCCCTCGCCGAAGATGTACACGCCGCCCTGATGCCCGTTGTAGATCTCATTGCGGCGGATCGTCGGGTTGCTGTTCGAGGTGATCCACACGCCGGCGAAGTTATTCGAGTGGATCTTGTTGTCGATGAACTGCCCGAGGCCGTTCTCGTGCACGTAGATGCCGCCGGTTTGCCCATGGTGGATCTCGCAGTGCACGACGGTTGGATTCGCGCCTGCTTTCACTTCGAAGCCCGCAATGCGATTGTTGTGAATGTCGTTGGCCTCGAAATAACCCTAACAAGACAAGTAAAACGTCAATTAAAAAAAACTGCTAAAAAGAACGAGTTGTCAACGCACCAATCCGTTATCAAACGTGAAAATGCCAACGTCGCGGCCGTGATGGATGTGATTGCGACGCATGATCGGATTGGCGTAGTTCTTCACCCAGATGCCAGCCAGCGCGTTCCGACTGATCTCGTTGTCCTCATAGGTGCCTTGCGCGTAGTCCGTCACGTACAGCCCCACGTTCTCGCAGTCGGAAATGTCGCAGTGCCGTATAACGGGGTTCGCACTCACGCCGCTCACGCAAACCGCCGCGCCCACGACAGATGTGCTCCGAATTATGCAATGATCAACAGTCGGGCTGCAATTCTCGCCGACTTCCAGGCAGTAGTGCTTGTGATGCGGCACTGTCGACGTGACATCTGGCGAGAACTTGAGCGTCAGGTGGCCCGCATAGGCCTGTTTCGCGCCCTCGACAAACATCACAGTCGACTCCGACTCGCGTTCTAGTATCACCGACTCGGCGACGTTGCCGGGCGCGGCTCCTATCAGCGAAATGTCCGAATCGATCACAAGAAACTCGCCCCGATAAGTTCCTGCATGGAGGAAGATCAGTGCCCCGGGGTTCGCCTCACTGATGTGACTACTCGCGCAGGAGCCTTGCGAGCCTGTCGTACTGTTACTGCCGCTGCGCTCGTCCGCATAGTCTAACGCTAATTGTACCGTATTGAAATAACACAAGTTACGCCCTTTGAATGTGAGATCTTGGTAGCCCGGCCGGACGTGAATGCCCCTATACAGCTGCCGGAACGACTCCTTCCACGGATTCGCCAGCTCCGACTCTTCGGGACTCACAAACTCGAAGCGGCATGACGCCGGGTTGAACAATGGCAAGTCGTACTCGTAGACGTTCTGATACAGACGCTTCCAGATTTCCGTGTCGTTGGCGATCACTTGGAAGCGCTTGCACACTTGACTAACCCTGCACAAGTCGAGCTCGAGCAGGTAATTGAATATCGTGAGCAACACTTCGTCGGGAAGTTCGTACTGTAAGTAGTGCGCTGCTGTGGGCGTACAATCTGCAAGTAGAACGTTAAATATCGGCGAAAAAAAGGGTACAAATCGGGGACCTACTTTCATAGGAGGTTGAACAAGTCCGTCGGGGACGCTTGCGTGCAGGCAGCATTGCTGACGCGTAGCAGACTTGTGCGGGCGCCGTTGGGGTTGCGGGGGAGGTCGGCGAGCCTGCCGTGGCGGCGCTCGTGCTTGGTCCGCCTTCATGATGCGAGGGCGATTTGCGTCGGAGGTCGTAGGGCGAATGGTGCGCCGGCACCGTGCTGCTGGATGTGCTCGGCGCGACTGCCGACGACGGCCCGCTGCCGCCTGGGGCCAACGGCGCTGGAATGTTCTGGTTCGGAATCGGGCATGAAGGCTCACAGGGTTCGGCTGGAAGCAAAGCACCACGGCGAATACACGCAACATTAATTACTCGGCTTTTGATCGTTTTCGGTAGATTTTTGCGTGCTCTCGGCATTATTTGTGTTTTTTTGCGTGTGTAATTTGTTTATTTTTAAGCCCGTCTTGGAGTTTTGTGACAGCTTTTAGTTTTGTTCCCTGCGGAACAAAATAAAACTAGGCAGGTCCCATGACTTTTCCGTCTGTTGCTGTCCTCTTCGTTGTTTTTTTTCTGTCGTCTGTTTGTATAAGATCAAGCAATCAGACATTTTCGAGGCGAGCTTGAGCTCGGCCCCAATTTCCGTCCCAATGGAATCAGAAATTCACGCATTGCTCATAACTGTACAACGGTGAAATTTCGTGAGCCCGGATTGAGATTTACATGCGAAGCGCACAGCGCGTAGCGAAGAACGGCAATACGGTGCTGCGGTGCGGCTATGTGTGTTATGTATAATGTAAATTCCAGCTCTCTGCTCCACTTACCGGAGGTCGTTCTCGACGGCGTAGGTATCCGGTTGGCACCTTTCCTGCGGGATCGCCGGACGCACGACCTGGACGCCGTGAACGAGGCGCTCGGCATCTTCACCACGGCACACGGCACACACTCGGACAAAGCCTCCGCGCGCTCACAATGCCACAACGAAACAAAGAGCAGACACTAGGCACGACTGGCGGCCATTTTCAGCGCACAGCACACACTCAACCACACCGCAGACGGTGAACACTGAACCAAGTGGAACAATTCAACCTCATGAACGTAGGACCGTTCTACCCGCCGCGACCAATCAGCGCCGGCCGTGCGCGTTCACGTGACCCTCGAAATGTCAGAATGGAAGAAGAGCGAAGAGCGGAAAGCGGAAGGCTACTCGCGCAAAGAACAGAAACAGAAGAACTGAACGAGACCGAGTGGAGTGGAACTAGCACCAGACGACGACCGTCGCAGTCTCGCAGACTCGACGACAGTGGGCACTGGATAGTGGAATGAATGCAATTTTGTTGTGTGTTGTTTCGATTGCGGCATGCCTCCTACACTCGATAACGTACGTTGCCAGTCTGTACATATGGAACTATCAACACGACAGGTAAAAATAACTCCTAATAAGTCTCGTTTATGTTATGATGCGATATCAGAAGCAATCAGAAGGTATAAATGTTGTCGATGTAGGTGTTTGAACGCTGCTTTTCGCGATTCTGTTTTGAACAGTCTGCTTAGTTCACAACCTAACCAATAATCCTAGCAGGCTAGTGCTTTAGTACTTGCAGCACCCACGACATCTCACTACTCTTCACAAAAGCCTCGACAAACGCACAAAAGCAACACATGTAGAGTGTAAATGTGTATATGAACTAGCTTTAGATTATTTAGGTTTGGCTGTAGTAGTTTTTGCCAATGATATCGGACGAAATACACACGCATGCGACATTTTATTTAAATTTAAATGGGGAACATTCTCATCGTAAGATTTTCAAACATTCAAGTCAGACCTTGCGCTGGTGAACCGTTGTTCAACCATTCTACCTAGTTCTACCGTTCAGCCAATTTACGATTATTTGAACCAGAGATCTAATAAGAATTGAAATGAAATAAAGAACATAGGTATGCCTATGCATACAGTACAGTATGTCCACGGATAAGATTTCAGGGGAAAAGATGGTTGTTTTGATTTTTTTGAAAAACCGTTTGGTGGAAATTTTCCTGCTTATTTTCAAACCCACAAATCTCAATGAAAAATCTTTTTTGACTTATGATTTTGACTAATCTATATTAAACATTGATATAAATGCATTAAAGGCACCCAAGAAACACAAAACAGTTGTCAGATTTGCAGTAAGTGACTCAGTTTGCTGATAATTTGCTTTTTCTTGCAACATTTTGACGTAGAAAAATTGTACTAAATTGTACAAAAACCTGAAAAGTCCAAATCTTACATAAAAACTCAAATTATTAAAAAAAACTATGCTATTTAATACATATATTTAAAACTGTTCGTTTTTTAAGTGCCTTTGATCAATTTTTAAAATAAATTATTGATTTTCAAATTCCTACAAAAATATCGTATCCCCCCAATCGGTTTTTTCGACAAATTTAAGCTAAATTTTTTTTCCTATGTGAAACCTTATCCGTGGACATACTGTACTTCTATAAATAAATACTAAATGTTAATGAGTTAGCGGGTACTTGCTAAAATTCTAATTGAATTGAATTTATTGATCTATCTATCAATATTAGCATTTGAAACGAAAAGGAAATCTATTATTTAAATAATTAATGAAGAACGAAGCAAATATCTGCCTATCATGAATATTCTATGAGTATTTGAACGTTCTTCTTATAATACATTGTCCATCTCCATCGTGAGAAAAATTCAAACTCAGTCTGCTTCGTTGCATAAAGTTTAAAAATTCAAATAACATGCACGATGCACCCGGACCCGGGTCCACACACATCCTTTTATCAAGTACTCAGTACCCACAGGTGATACTGTCCTCCGATATACCTATATCAATATGATGTGTGAGAGTACGACCAGTTTAACTATTTATGGAATACATCTTAGGCTACAGGTATAAAGTCCTATGGTAACTTACCCTATGTTCGTGTCCGGTGCTCTGCCTTGTGCCTTCAGCTTGAAGCAACTTGGGGCTTGGAATCTTGTCTTGTAACTTGTATCATTGATAATGATATCCTCACAATTTCAATTTACACAAAAGATTATTCCCTTTTCCCTTCTTTTCAATTTTAAAAATGACATTTGCATATTTCTTTTTTGATTCTAATTTTCTTCTAAACATTTTGATTTTACCATTAGGTTTAAAATTAAAATATTGCAAATCAAAGAAAAGCATTAAACTTGTTCCAGAAATCATCCAAACAGCATCGTAAAACGCTTCATAAGCGTTTTCATCATGCTCTTCATCTCCCCGATATTTCTATACGCAGGTTTAGATAACAAAATATTTGAACAGGTACAACTGAACTTTCTCCCTCTCTAAAGATTTGAAAAAAATTAAAACCTATGAAATTTTAGAAAACGTTTTTAGAAATATTGGGTCTACGTTTAGATGGTCTTCTGCAAGCATTTATAATGCCGTTATTCTTGACGATGATATTATTCATGGGTCCTTTATACATGCAAGTATTAAATGGTCTCTTCAAGATATATTCTGGTAAGACGAAATATAGGACTATAGTGGGAATAACAAGTTAAGTTAATTTAGAACCAATGCATTGGGTGAACAACTTAAAAGACCTCATATGGATCCGCGCACATGTTGTTGCACCCTTATCAGAAGAGTTCAGTTTCCGTTCGTGTATGCTGCCGTTACTCCTGCAATGTTTCCGCCCTCTGGTGGCAGTCATAGTCTGCCCGATATTTTTCGGCGCAGCGCATTTCCACCACGTGTGCGAGAACATAAAACAAGGAGTACCCTGGAAGCAAGCAGTATTGGTCTCATGTAATATACTATCTTAATTTTAGAACATAGTGATGTTATCAGTAAACTAACTCGTCTTTTGCAGTGTTTCAATGTACTTATACAACACTATTCGGCGCTTATTCAGCGTACTTGTTTTATCGCACGGGCCACTTGGCGTCTATATTCGTCACGCATGCATTCTGTAATCACATGGGAGTGCCCGATATCGCCGAATTAATGCAGTATCAAAACAAACAGAAAGTGTACGTAAGTCTCGTTTTCGTTGTCGGATTTGTAGCCTGGTGCTATTTGCTAAACCCATTGACGGAACCCAAATGGTATAATAATCGATTGTATTACACATAAAATGTAATCATGGACAAAGACTGGAATGTTTTCACCCGAGTTTTCACCTCAATTTTTAATCATGGTTGTGTCAATTCCCAACGGATAAAATGGCCGACTGGAAGCTATGCTACTATAATAGTGCTAGACCAGACTGGGTTTATGAATAAATTATATTTACATGACTTTTACAACTGATAAAATTGTCAAATTAATCCTTAATAATTGATCAATAATAAAAATATGAGCAATAACAATAGCAATTGTAATTTTGTCTACAATAGAGCTTCAAAGCCTCTGCTTGGCAAGATATTTTGGCTTGCGGCAATTGCAGTTCTAAATTATTCATAATTATAGCACCAAACCAATCATATAAGCTTAGGCTAAGAGAGAATTATTATTATTAACAAGTCAGTTGGAAGTGTTGGAACCCGACGATCGGTCGCTGTCCTGATTCACTTGGTTCAAGAAGGCTATGTTGCTCGTTTTCAGTCGTGCGGCGGCAGCCAATGAAGGCGACGGCGACATGCACGGCGTTGAGCATAAACTATTACTTAAATCACATTGATCCAACAGGCGGAGGAGTTCTTCCGGTGTTGGACCACCATTTGTTGCTTCTAACAAACAAATAAATCGATTCTTACAGCCATTTTCATTTAAAATTGAGGTTTGTTTAGAGGGTATGTCCGTTATTTTATGTTAGGTACCTGCATCAGTCTTATAAGATGGATCCAAAGCAGTAGTAAGATCCCACATTTGAATGGATCCGTTGGAATGACCCGTGAAGATGAAGCGTCTGGGTCTGGAGCCCATGCGACTTGAACCTTCACATTCGTGCACGCAAAAAGCACTCACTGTGCTGCCATCTACCGCTTTGATAACGCATACTCTGCAAAAAAAGACAAACAAATTTGACCATGCCGATTTGAAAATGGGCACATTTTTTGTACCTTTTGCCGTTACTGGCCAGCCTCACATAAAGCTGATCATTGTCAGGTACAACTTTCTGAACGAACACCTGTTCGTCATCTTGTTCCCCAAAAGGACCACAATCATTCGTCGCAGAGTGACTCACGCAAGGCTCGACGGATTCCAACGAGACGATTTTGAAGGACGCCTCTGGTGTCGATCCCGGTTGGGTGGAGATCATCCCGCGGAAACGCGTCACACGCCATGAGCGCACATGATTGTATTCGCAGCATACTGATACTAAGTATTTCTCCGAGAGGGTCACTTTCGTGACGGGGCTCTGGTGTACCGTGAAGGTCTGAAAGAGTTGCGGGCCATGTCCGACCGTTTCAGGATGCTGGACGATGACGCGGACCGAGCCGCTTTTCGTGCCGTAGGCGATTTCGATCCAGTTACCACAAAGGTCTACGAATAATTTCACTTAGTCACACAATGCGAAGGTTTGTTAGCATTTTTTATTGTGTCTACTTGAGAGTCATACTAACTAATTTCTACAGCATGATGAATATCGAATTCGAACAATACATTTACTAATACGAAGATAAGAAACTAATAGAACAACGTAAGCGACAAGTAAGACAAAAGACAAAACGACAAAAGAACAGTAGAATGCCAACTTCCTAATATTTTATTACGATTACTTTTTATGCTGTTCTACCAACGAATGACATTTAAAATTTTGGCTTCGTGTTAATTTTGAAATAATATTCTTTAGGTTCAATTCAATAAAATTGGCAATGGATTGTCCTTGTGTTGACATACCAGCACCAAGTACAAAAACAAGTACCAATTAGTGCAGCTTACTTTTGTACCATAGAAAATATTCTATAAAGTCGACTTCACACCAAATGATTTTAGTTAATGATTTAATGATTCTAAAGATCATGTCATATGTCAAAATCATAGCGTAAACGACTGAATGTATCTTATGATAAAATCATAATGAAAATCATGTAGTCTGAAGCGTCTTTTAGAGCTGAAAGCCAGCCATTCTTGTTAATATTCTGTACGATTACAAAAGTGTTAATGAAGATCATTCTATAATTTTGTTGTTTTGTTTAATCATTTATCAGTTCGTTTAAAATCGAAATAAACGAATAAAAATAAGAGAAATGTAACGTGTTTGTATATAAAATAGTAATTTTAAAATGATGAGAAATGAAAAACAACGGATAACGTAAATAAACAAACAACCAACTACAACAAGAATAGAGCTGGCAACGTCGCAAAATTAAACATGCCTAAAATAGATGTTACGAACTGCGAATATTAATTAATCTAACTAAAACAAAAATTGCCAAACGAAAGATTATCGTTCATGTGATGCTGATGATAATGAAGCGTTCAACAAAAGAAATCAAAAATACTAAATTGTGTTTTGTAATGAGTCATACCTTCGCGGCCCCTCTCCGAAGCTGGCATGAAACACAAGGCTTTTAGTTTTGATGAAGAAATAAAAACGCACTGGCAAATTGGCAATGCCCAATGCGGCAATGGTAATACACATACGTAGAGTATAGTTGAAGGCGGATGCTATTTACAATGTGATTTCTTCTATATACAGGGTGTTTATACCTGTGTTACTAGTATAGCAAACACCCTGTATAATAAAAATTATCGTATAATAGTTTGGGAAGAAAACACATTGTAAATTAAATTAATGATGACATTTAATAAATAAGTACAGACATTGAATTTCGAGCTGAGGTTGTGCGCGTTTTTTGAGAAATTTTGAATCCTCAGAAGAAATAAAATTATGATTGGTTACATTGCGTGAGACAACATCAAAATTATTAATGTTTTACAAAGTTATAGCAATGTTGTGTCTCTATTGCGAAACTTACTTGTCTTCGGCGTTAAATAGACTGAGATAGCTGTCACTGGGTCATTATTCGGATCTCTATACAATTCGGTCACTAGAAGATCGTTGTCTTTCATCCGTAGAGGAAATTTTTGCATATCTAGCGGGAAAACACATGAAATTATAGGTTATTGGCGCCAAGGAGTCTTTTTTAGGTTAGGACTCACCTATATAATAAATACAGCCATTATTACAGCCTAAAAGTAGGAAAGATCCAGCGGTGTCAAAAGAGGCGATGGCGACGACATCTTGTGTCTGCCAATGATGGGTCATTGCATGCCAAACGCCCAACTTGCCAGACGAAGACAATGCGACCAACTGACTACCAATAAAAAACAGATATTCGACGCGTACTTGCAAGTTAAAACTCCCTACAAATAGGACAAAAGTTTGGTTAAGTTTATTTTCGAAGTTTGTCATTGTGACTTGCCAACATTCGTGCGAACGCCATCTTCAGATATCCCCCATAACCTCACTTGACTCCCATATGAAATAGCCACCATTTTGGTGGCTTCGCCAGCGCCACCTGTCCCCATCTTGGCGTTAATGGCAATCCGTTCAATACAAAACTCAATGTGTGGACTCGAAAAGACCAGTTGCCATCCACTCGAATCTTTCAGGCGATAGCAAACGAAGAAATGCGCGTAGGCAACCACGAACCAATTATGGTGCGCTTTGATGATTTGCACCCGCAAGGGGTCCGCCCAGCCTAAGCTGGACGTGCTGAAGATGAGACCCAGGTCATTGCGGAACAGTTTATTGAGGTCCGCCGAGGAGTTGCGCGCGTGGCGCAAGTCCAAGGACGCGGCGCGAGAATGACCCGGCCCTGGTGGTCCCCGTCCTGTCAAACCCCGCAAGTCCTGGGAACTTCTACTGCAACTTCCGGAAATGCCTCTTAGTTCCAAAGAGGGATTTCGCGAATGGCCCGACGGGCGAGTTTGCAAGAAGTTCCCGTTGAGGACTTGGGGGGTTACTAGGGGGGCAGCAATGGGCGGGCACTGGGACCCACTGCTACTACTAACGGGATTTGGGAACTCTGGTTCGGTGTCAGGATGTCTATAGCAGGAGGATCTATGCACGGCGGTTGTCTCAATTGATGGCATTACTGATGGTGTCGGAATTAAATCATTAACTGGAATAACTACCAGATCACAAACATTTGTTAGTGAAATTTTATTCTTTGCTTAACAGGACTTGCAAAAATAACGTGAATATTATGTATCAATTTAAATACATCTATTTAAATAGATTCGACTATTTAAATAATTAATTTCAAGTACTTTATGCAATTTTTTCGGGAAATTAAAATTCTATTTCAAAGAATTTATTCTAAAATAGTTTTATTTTGAAATAATTCTATATAATTTGTATTTGAAAATTGTTAGCGTGAACCGTTTATTAATAACCAGTATGTATTTATTTAAATACATCTATTAAAATAGATTCGACCATTTAAACAAATACTTTATGGTATTTTTGTATGGAAATTAAAATTCTATTCCAACGAATTTAGTCTAAAATAGTTTTATTTTGAAATATTTCTATTTTACATTTAATATTAATTTAATTTTAATATTTGGAAGTAGACTATTTGGAAATAAAAATACTTTAATTGTCTTTTCAAATAAATTCTTTTGTGAAATAAAACAATTTTTGCAAGCCCCTGTTGATTAGTGAGATTTCTCTATTTGTTGCTTACTTGGTGGTGGTAATGACCCACAAAACAAGACATCGCCGCAGCTGGAATGGGTCATTTCTTCGCAAAGATTTAAGCGTTTAACAAGCGGAGCAATGCCGTAATATTCGGCTTCATGCTTCAGCGTTCTTAGATCAATAGTTTTCAATGAGATTTCTCTGGTTCTTAGATAATTTAAAATGACTGAGAAGATTTGCGGATCGCGATCTATAAATATTGCCCCCTTTTCGTCTCGTAAGCTGGAGATTCGTCCGCTTAGCAGGGATGTGAAAAATGTATCGGGGATCCATGTCAGTGTTTGTCGTGATGTCGAGAAACTAATTGACAAAGAACAGACATGTTGCAGAGTTATCTAACTTAAGAGGATCGATGATCGATCGTGTTTTGTTTTTATTGTTGTTGGTAGCTGCAACTCGTCAGTCGTATATTGATTAACATATTGCGCTTACTTTTTGCCACCGACGTTTAAATGCAGGATGTCCCCCGAATGGACGGGATGGAATGCCATTGTTTCGCACTATCAACCACCCACTACACTACAATTATTTTATAATCATTGTAATTTAATGTTTTACAATTATGTCGCTTGTTAATATTATTAATTAGCTTGGCAAGAAGCAAACACGACAACATCCAACGCGATCCAGTAACAAACTGACAGCAAATTACAATAAATAGAGAGCAAATATGTGAATGGGTCTGAGAAAGAAGGAAATAGGAAACGAAATAAGAACGAAGCGGTTTGCAAAGATGTAAAGCGAAATTTTTCATAATATTCAAGCTTCTACTTTGGGAAAGTTTAACGAAAAATATTATTCTTAGATTTTGATAGGCAACAAATATTGCTTGTTTAATAATAAATAAATTTCAAAAGACACCCAGTATAACATTTGTTTCAATTACACATTCAAATTGAAACGCACAGTATATTAGTCTTGTTACATTGCGCATGCCCTAGACGAGCCAACGGACTTTTTCTAACTGTTGATAGATGGCAATAAACGTCCAGTATATACACTGGCTCTGAGCGTTCATGCAACGAGTTCAATAAAATAAATGGTGTGGTCATCACACGACTTCGCGGTCACAGACAGGTAGTACTTTTCTGTAGCTCCCAAATCGCCATACCAAGCGATTTTAAAGGCAATTAATTTTTGCGTCTTTTTTGTATTTAAGACTTTTCTGTATCTCCCAGAGTTTGCTTGTTATGGCGATTTTTCTCTATTTTTCGGTTGTTATTCGCGAATATTTGGACAGCCCTATTAGATAGGGCAAAAGTCACTTCGGGGCACTTAAAGGAAATTAATTTTTGCGTCTCTTTTGTATTTAAGACTTGTCTGTATCTCCCATAGTTTGGTTGATATTGCCATTTTTCTCTATTTTTCGGTGGTTTTTCGCGAATATTTGGACTGCCCTATTATTTAGGGCAAAAGCGTCTTCATGGAACCTAAAGGCAATTAAATTTTGCGTCTTTCATGTATTTAAGACTTTTCTGTGTCTCCCATAGTTTGCTTGCTATGGCGATTTTGGTATTTTTTGGGTGATTATTCGCGAATATTTGGACAGCCCTATTAGTTAGGGCTAAAGTGTCTTCAGGGACCTTAAAGGCAATTAAATTTTGCGTCTTTTTTGTATTTAAGACTTTTCTGTATCTCACCTAGTTTGCTTGTTATGGCGATTTTTCTCTATTTTTGGGTGGTTTTTCGCGAATATTTGGACAGCACTAATAGTTAGGGCAAAAGTGTCTTCAGGGAACTTAAAGGCAATTAAATTTTGCGTCTTTTTGGTATTGAAGACTTTTCGGTATC
>JARJDT010015659.1:0-36661 GCA_030264655.1 Leptusa sp. GC000079
AATGAACTAATTTTAGCTTGTAAATATGCCACAAATAGTGAGCAACCAAATTTACAAATAATCAGATCAGCTCGCGGTGAACGAGTTGGCCATGCTTTTTGTGTTTACAATTTTCCTTATGACTAATGACTAGTCTGAAGGAAATGCGTTGAGGAAATGTGGCACCTTCACTTTCGAGGTTATTTTCGCCTAAATCCAGGCAACTCAAAGAACTTAAACTGATATTGACAGTGCACACAACAAAGATTGTTGTTTAAACTTTCTAAACATTTCCGGAATTAAAAGATTTTTGGATCGTGTCGCCAATGCATTTGTTCTAGAACATATTAACAAATGCAATAAACAAAAAAAAATAATCTACCAAACGTATTCTCGTGCGTGCTCATATTTTTTCAATTGCGATTCGAAATATGGAACAAAAACAGTTGTGTACGCCGGAAGAAATCGCCGCAAAACGGCGCCGAGCAAAAGAACTGCAAGAACGCCGCAAAGAGGAACGTAAGCTACAACAAATTTCCTTACAACATTCAACCAAAATCCCACGAAATTTTCTTTCTAACCTAATTCTAGCATCGCCAAAATCCTCGTCCTCCACTTCTTTGCCTTCAGCATCTTCATATACTCCAATTCAGTCCAAATATTTTTCCACCAAGCGTAAGCTTTCGCCGGCTGCTGATGAAGCGCCTGGCAATGAGTTTTCCCATAGATCGCTTAAACACAGCGCCACTTTTCCACCAGCGCCAAATTCCATTCAAAAAATTGAGCAAACACTGAACAAACCAAGAATCGCTGGATTCGCGTCTGTTCAGTTTGTTCTAATTGCTATACAACGAGTTCAAGTTCGTATGAACAAATTCATTGAGCCTGTGGTTGAAATCATGAGGACAATTCCTTCTAAAAAATATGGTAAGGCATAGGCCATAGTCCATTTTGATTCATTTTCCTTGCGGTTGATCATTCAATTGTCAGTACTAACGAAATGAGCATGAAATCATGGTATGGTCCATTCACGTTTAGAGTAATTTTGCCAACTATGTTTTGAAAATAGCAACAAGTCAACAAGTCACTAAATATTTAATTCACCAGTAACACAACGTTGCCTTTTTCATAACCCTTCCCTATATAGTAAAACGCATAGACGCGGCAAATCGCACATTTTACGTATAACAAATTGGCGACAACATGGTGTGCAACAAAGATAGGGCTAGTTAGGGCAAAACTAGGCCACTCTTAACTCATTCCAGTATACTGTATTGCCCAATGTTAAGGTTTATACAGAAATTCAAATTCTGAATTTGAAGTTTGAAAGACAGTAAGTAGCTAATCAGTCCAGAACAAACATGCAAGTTTACGCAACCATAGGCAACTGATCAAGCAAACTTGACATTTTGCCCAAATTATGTCTATCCTTGTCGCACACATCTTGTCGCCAGCTTATAACCGAGGCTTATAACGCACATTCCGCATCCATTTGGTAAAACGCAATGAGTAAAAGTATCTAATTTTCTTGAGTCCATTTTCGGAAAGTGGATTCAAAGTGGAGCATCTCCTTAAAGCAAAAACATTGGAAACAATTATTCGAATTTTCACCATGAACTTAGCATTTTACAGAAAATGTTTCACTAAAACAGTTGTGCAGAATTCAATTCTTTACAATAACGTATTTATGATTTTTTCTTTAAAACTAGTTTTTATGTGATATGCCTCAAAAATTAAGTCAGAATTATGAATTAGTCAATAAGTATTCACCTTGAATAACAATTTAATTTATAAACATTTGATTATATGCATGTTTGCCTTATTTTGAATTGTCTGTAATTATTTTATTCGTGGAAAACTCGCATTTCCATAGCCAACAATGAGGAAAATGAATCAAAACCGAGTACACCAGCAATTGATTTATAAACTCATTAAACAATGCCTTTAACATCTGATATAGACCCAGCAACAACTCACTGGGACTTTGCCATGCATGATTATTCGTTGTTATATTCCCGATTGCTAGTCTTGAAAGAGTTAACTATTGTTAAGCTTCCATCTTGGATTTTTGCTTTGAAAAGATACACGTTGGAGACTAACGCCTTCTATGACTTCAGCGTCATTGATGCTGAGCTTAGAAATACATTGATGCCATTCCAAGAGGAATCTTTGTGGTGTGTTTTAATGTTGCTTACTTAACATCTTAACAATTCAGCTATCTGTTAAATAATGTTGTAGCTTTGCAATCAATCGAAATGGAAGATGCTTGATTGCTGATGAAATGGGTCTTGGGAAAACCATCCAAGCTCTTGCAATTTCTGCCTATTACAGGGAGGATTGGCCAATACTCGTTATTTCAACAGCATCCACTTGGTAACATTGCCTATTAGTTGCAAATCGTATAAACCTGCATTATATTTGCTTTAGCGCGTCTTGGGAGTCGACAATCGTTAAATATCTTCCGTCCGTGCCGATCATGGACATTCAATTGATCAGCAAACAAAAGGGCGCGCTTTCTAGTCGCGCTAAGGTCACCATTGTTTCCTATGATATGATGAACAGGCGTATTGAGCAATTGCACAAGCAGCGTTTCGGCATCTGCATCTTTGACGAGTCGCATCTGCTCAAGAACTTCAAGACGAAGCTGTTTAAGTGCGCTGAGATGCTGGCTATTACTGCCAGACGCGTCATTCTGCTTACAGGCACGCCGGCGTTGTCCAAACCGTGTGAATTGTACACGCAGTTGAAGCTGATCGATCCAGGATTCTTTCCTTTTCGCGATTTCAGCATCAGGTACTGCGACGGCAAGGACTCCACGTTTGGATGGGACGCGTCCGGGCAGAGCAATCTTGAGGAGTTGGAGATCGTGCTGCGTCATAAGTTCATGATTCGCCGCACCAAGGATAACTTGAGCGCTTTGCAGCTGCCGCCCAAGATTCAGGAGATTATCCAGTTGGACTTGTCGTTGAGCGAGTTGAGTGAGGAGAAACGGCGCTCGTTTGAGGAGCTTCAACAGACTGATTTCAATAAGTCGATCAAGAATGATCGTGAGATTTTGCCATATTTTCATAAGATGGGCCAGATTAAATTGCCAGCTATTTGGTATGTACCCATCACGTTAATTTCTTTATTTTTTAAAACACTGAACACTCTATATTCAATAATTAAGAGTTCAAACACAGTTACGCGGGTTACGCCAATTTACTATTTCGAATTCTGTTATGTTATATTATGCTAAATATTAAGTTGCGTCCCAACTTGGTGATTATTGCCTTTGGGATATTGCGAAAATACTGAATTTAAACATGCTTTTTTCGCATAAAAACGCCAAAAAACGCGGTTTTATAGAACAAAAATAACTTTGAATATACCAACAATAATTTTAAAATTACTTTACTGTAAATAACTTGACATAATAACAAAATTTGCAGCGCGTATGTGGAGCAACTCTTGAAAGTTGAAAAGCGCAAATTTATCATTTTTGCGCATCATTCCAACGTCCTAGATGGAATCGAACAAGTCCTGAAACATTGGGACAAAGAGTACATCCGCATCGACGGCAGGACGCTAGAACGCCAGAAAAAAGTCGACAGCTTCCAGCGACAGGAGCGCGTCCAATGCGCCTTATTGTCAATCACAGCAACCTATGCAGGCATCACGTTGACATCCGCGCAGCTCGTCATCTTCGCCGAATTGAACTGGACTCCTAGTGTATGTCCTACAACTCCCCCACCTTTCCCGCTTCTTTTAACATTTTTTTTAACAATTTTTTTAAATTCTTTAAACTAGATTTTGGCGCAAGCTGAAGCACGTGCGCATCGCATCGGCCAACGGCATCCCGTGACGATCCGTTACCTAATCGCGCCGAAAACTCTGGACGACTATCTCTGGAACATGCTGCAGAGGAAGCAAAGGACATTGGCCAACTTGAAGTTAACCACTGACTCATTCCGCGACTTCCAAGTGAAGGCTTCGACTCTAGGCACAACTGCGTCGACATCCACGTTCTCTACTACGCCAGCCAACACTATCAGGAGCTACTTCCAGCCGGACAGGAAGTCGGAAACTGTCACCTCTACAACACCGTCGGCGGAAAACGGCAATAAGGAAAACACGCCGAGTTTGACCAACACCGCGACGGCGAGGGATGATTCAGATGAGATTGATGAAGGATTTGATGCGTTCTTCAACAACTTTAACACACAGATGTTGGGTGAAGAGATTGGTGGAAATGGCATGACTGTAGTTTACAGGAGGGAGAGACCGGCTGTGAGTGAGGATCCCTTAGATGATGGGATGGACGGATTGTTTGAGGCCATTCCATTGGATATGCCCGAAATATAATTAATAGAATTTTGTACATGCGTCCATATACATAGTTTATAATATCTTTGCTAAACAAACGTTTTTCGTTTGCAACGATCCTTTTGTAGAAATTTCTTGACCTATGTAGACATATTTAATTGATTTAGCATTTCTTCTCCTTTATTAATTTTATTTTATACATATTTATATTTTATCATGATGTATGAAAATGTGAGTGAAAAGTGTGATGTGAAAAATATGTTCAAAACCACAAATTAGTTCATCGGTCATTCTTATATTAAGAACAATGTGATTATAAGTATTTATTTAGTTTGGGTATATTATTTTTAAATTTATTTAAGTACATATTCCAAACTTCCCACTACAACATGTTTGAATTTACCTTTGGTCTTATATTTTATGCATGTATACATTGAACCGTGATTTCAGTTGAATCAATTAATTTTCATTTACAACAACAAGAAAACTTAATTCGCCAAGTACAAATGTTCCTAATTGTAGTTTATTTATAAATATTCATTTGTTCTAATTCTATTATTAAGTTTATTAAAGTTTGCGTTTTTAAGTTTGACCAAAACATAACTTAAGCATATGAAACATTCTCGAAGTTGCGATTAAACGCAACTTTATTGAGACTGGAATCCGAATGCACCAGCCTTTTGATTTGATGTTTGGTCGGAGTAACCGCTGTTCCAACATCGTCTTCGCACTTCGTTTCGAAGTACTTGCAGATTTCGCGTACGCCACCGCTGGTGAAACAATAGGTCAAGTCGTGCATGGAACGCGCGCGCTTCGAGGCGCCGGTGCCGATGCTGACAAGATTGATTCGGCTGAGGGAGACATCTTCAGAGCTGCGACCTCGGCCGATACGGCAGAGGGATTCGAAGAGCACGAGCTTCTCCTTCACGGGTACGTAGTTCTCGCTGCTTTGGCATTTCTTCAACAGCACTTCGACAGTGTTGGTGTAATCAGACTTCTTGGTGACGTTGTTGTTGTTGGCGTTGATGATATTTTTATTGACGTCGCACTCGGTGAAATGAATTACTGGTTTGCATGTATTACACGTGGTCGAATGAGGGTGAAGATTGGAGGAGGCAGTTGTAACTGTCGATATGGAAATCGGCGTTGTTTCAATCGAATTCACTGAATAGGGTGTTGCTGTTTGTTTCGGGGATGTTTCTTTGGTAGCTAGTGAAAAGACGTCGAGGTATTTGACGTCTTCTAATGGTGTCTGGCGAATGATTTCGATGGCGATTGATTTTACCCACAGGTCGAAGTGACGCTCACTTGAAGTCTGAAACAAAAAGAAAATAATTGATTTCCAAGTTACGCCACATATGTTACTTCTCCACTAGTGTAGAATGTTCGTTCTACCCTAGTGTCCTTGAAAAACGCTTACTTAATCGAAATAAAGCGAAATGATGAAAAGTAAATTCAAATTCACGTTTGCGCTTCGCTTGCTTTGTTCTATTCAATCGCAAATGTGGAAAATTGCATAAAATTGATGAGTTCGAAAGATGAGTAAACTAGGTGCGGCGATCAACGATTTAAACTGCGCAACAAGTAACAAAATCGTCGTCGTGCACGTCCACATCCTCATCCACATTTACCATCCTTGCCTTTTGCCTGATGGCTTGGATGTGGATTCGGTTGTTGGATGTTGGATGCGAATACGAATGGCAAATGCCGAATGCGCATCACCTATTCCTCAGCGACTATGCCAATCCATTCTATTGTGCAAATCGATTGAATTTATTATTTAGCTGATGCGAATTTATTAGGTTTGCGCGATGTCTGTGTCTATTCGACTCCGACGTGCATTCATCGTGTGCACGACGGACGCGGGACGACGTCAAGGCAAGAGATCGTCATCGAATTGTTATGCAATATGCATCGACGACGACGATGTACGGAGACGCGCACCGTGGATGTGGACGAATCCTAGGCGAAGCGCGCGATGAGAATTGAGAAAATGGCATTCCGTCATGTTTGCGTTTTTACTACTATACAAGGACAATTGTTTTCTGTATTTCTAATGTTTTCTATTTTCCAAGCAGCAGTACAGAAGCATCAGCTCTACATAGAAGAAGATGAAATCCCCAAAGCCAACAATGGTCTATGTAAAGCGCAAACAGCCTAAGTTTACGATACATGCTCAATGACTTTACATCGTACACGCTGAAATTATGCATTTTTATTCATTTGCTGATGCGCTCCATCAATTCTGCCATTTAAAAACATCTTCCCACTTCCCACATCCTTTTTACGAATTGCTTTTACGCTTCATATACGTAAAGGTAATTTATTAATTGCTGTTATTAAAATCGCATTTCTTTGGCTTTCTGCTTTGAGTTGAGTGCCTAGTAAGTTGAAGTTGTAGGTGGTGCCTGGTTGCTTACTTGTTTGGTGGTGAAATCCAAATGGATACAATTTATTTATTAAGCAACAATGTTGAAATTACAATTACAAAGGAATTCAATTTGTATTACTTCATTAACTTTAAAATTACCATCAAACAAACACACTTCTTAACGTGAGTGGTTTTTTAAAGAGAATTCAGTTAAAAATTTGAATATTTACCTGTAGAGTTAGTAGAATGGCTTTGCCTCGAACCAGAGACAAACTATTTGGCAGTGGTCCGGCCTGCAGACTTAAATGCCGTAACGGAATGCGGATGCCCAAATCATTCTGTTTCGTAAGGGAGAAACATCCCTGCACGGGGCTGAGCAGTAATTGGCCTGCGCGTACTTGTACACGTCTTGGCAACCATCGAGGAGCGGAACCAAGAAGCACAAGTAGATCAGCTGCAACAAACAAAAGAAAAAAACGCTTTAATTTCATTTTAATTTCATGTTAACGACAATAATTTCGAATCATTTCCACCTGGTGTACTTTTTCAGTGTCAAAAACTTTCGTAATTATCGTACTATGATGCGAATTATAGACGAACGAATGGTTTCTCTTATTCTCTTAATATTAATGCTAAAGTGTAAGAAAAAGGACACAAAATAGATATTCTTTCAATTAACACTTAAATATTCTACGTTTATTTCGTTAATTATAAAGTACTTTTAGTTTAGAAAGTCACCTAAATCTATAAACTTAAATTTATTTAATTGATATGTGTGCGTAATAGTGATGAATTGATGATGGTGGTATTGATTATTTTGTTTACGATTTGTCATATCTCTGTTTGCATTTTAGTAGTATTTTTAAGATTATAAGAAAGACAAAATAGTCTTGATAATGTGCACTAATTAAATAAACATTAATTTTTCAGACAATAGGAATGCAACGAGCGATATTTTTTTTTAATCCACAACGTATTAAATCGTATTAGAATTAGAAACGCGAGATCGTATTGAAATTACTAACTTCCTGTTTATGACTAATCCGCAGCAGTGCATAATCTAAGCAGTAATCGGAAAACTTGGTGTGTTTTATCGAATGTAACCAGAACCTGCCGCATTCAATAATCTACATTCATATTTTTACTACTTACTAAAGCTTTATGCTAATTGCCTAGCTTGATAACTATTTATTAATAAGCAAAGCGCTCTTGTTGATGTTACCAATTCGTAATCGCAATTGATTCAAAAGGAATCAAGTTAATTAATGCGCACCATACAACAATGACAAATACAATCATTAGAAGTAAGAAACAACATCAACAATGAAACATTTATTGCCGCAACATGCGATTGAAACTGGCTTCGACTTGAGTTTTACTTCTGCGCCAAACGAATAGCAAATGACAACAACATGAGTAAGAAAAATAATTGAACATTGAATGCGCTCAAATCGAATCTAAACAAAATCTTCCAACATATCTCGACCAACTTAAGTGGAAAAGTCATACTTTCTTTTGCTTTGTTTGTCACAGACACAATAATCATATATTTTCATTTTCGAAATAATAATAAACTTCATTGGAAAACTGCAAGCAAAAAGTACGTATTACGTGCCAAACACAAAACAAAATTGCAGATTGCTGAAGAAAGTTCATTTTCCACGAAAAGAAAACGAGATTTTTTGCCTGCTTGTACTTGGTTAATTGAAACTGAACTGTAAATTATTATAGGCAACAAAGATTAAGATTTAGCTATATGAAAGCATGAGTAGAATAGCACATATTAAAGTGAAAAGTTACTGAAGCGTGCATTTCATGAAAAGTTGGTAATTTCCATCAACTTGTAACAGATAAAACCATTTAAAACAAATGTTTCGTCAAAACAATTTATTGTTGTTGCACTGTAAACTTCCAATGCTTAATATATTACTAATAAATGAATTACTGGAATTTATTGTTTTTTTTAGTAAGAAATTGAATTAAAATTGTGCAATGTGAATTATTACAGAATGGGTAAGTCGAAAACGCAATATGTAGTTATTTATTATTTGAAGCAAGTGACAGAATGAAAGCAATGCACGATTCGATTGTAAGAAATAGTAAAAACCAAAATTGGATCAGAACGGAACAAGAACCCAAGAAGTTAAACGAGCACATAGAAAATATGTTGCAAGTTGCATTTGTTTTAATTGCATTAAATAATTAAATAATTATTTCATTAAAAGTTGACATTTCCTTAACTCTTTCGATTCATACGGCTTGTTAATTATCTTATTCATTTAATGCACTTCTTGCGATTACTTTGTGTCTTTGCTAATTAATTAAATTAAAGTGCGCATTACTTAAACGCGCCATAGTGAACATTATTCTTTGCATGCATTGGTTTATTGTTTATTTTCAGTGCATGGAAACGAAATCGCGAGTTTGCTCACTGCTTTCGGTTTCAATTTCTGTCACTGCCATTGACTAACCCGTAACCATCATTTTCGTTTATTGCGAAATAATAACAACGGCAAACTGCAACAATAAGAACGAGAACGTAATAAGTTAAAAAGGTGTAAGTGTAAGCTAAGCGTTCTTAACGGAAAGAGTGCACATTGCACTAATGTAGAAAATATGAGTGCGTGGTTGTTGGTAATTGGGAAAAATCGCGGAAATAGGAAACGCGAAGACAATCAAAACAAATACACAAATAAACGCCTCAATTACACGCATGCCAAGATCTTACGATTTCACATCGAACTCGTCATTAATACCTCAAGTTAACTTAGTCTAAGATTTTTGTTTTGTCCTCATTGCGCATTGTCGTCGTAATCACACGTTTTCACATTTGATATTTCTCTTTAATTCAAATTACGCACTTTTTTCATGCATTTAGCTTTTACTCTCTGCACCTTACACAAGAATAACTCTATTTTGTTTGAAAGTCAACCGAATACTTTTGTACTTAACAATAAATAAATTGCGACTGAAAGGAATTTAAGAAATAATCAATTTGTGTTTTAGTCACCGTCTTAAACGTGTTGAATTCGTTGAATTGACTAACAGTTTAGTTTGATGACTTCGACATGGCCATCAAACGTCAAATGTATTATTGATAATTGATTTACGTCGAAACATTTCGTTCGAACAACATTCATTAACAAAAATTCATTATTTGTGTTGCTATTATCATGCGCATTTCCTAACGCCTTAACGCACATCGTTCGATTCTCTGAAATTCTAATTAAAATCAATTGTTGAAATACAGTGCCGGATTATCTGTACACTTATTAGCTGAATACTGCATATAATTTATCAGTTCGTAGCAAAAGAATGCAACACAGCTCTAAGAACATAACTTTCAATCAACGATTAAATAGTTGTTGACGAATCGATAAATTATATTAACAACAACAACGTACAAGTTTGAATGTTGAAGAATACCTTCAAGCATACGCATTTATTTGCAAGTAAATATATGTGCGTGAATGCAAGTGATTAGATTTACGATGCGTGCACATGTCATTATGTAATCAATTAAATAATGCTCAATTGAATACATCGCAATTCCTAATCGCGCATTCATCATAGCCATCCGCTTAGACTATACTTCAAATAGGCGTGCGATATGCGAGAATTAATTACAAAAATGATTTAATGAGTCATAATTTATAATTGATTCGTATTTTCAATTAGGAGACGAATTTATTCGTTAAAAACATCAACTACTATAATAAGATGTATTGTATCTTAATTTAAAGTAAAACACTGAAACAGTTTAAAGTTGATGAAATATGTGATTTTCCAGTAGGTAATTATCCCAATTATTAAGCCAATTAACTTCTAGTAGTAAATTTGTTTTGAAAATGTTTATTACTAGAACAATAGCAAAGAAGTAACGAAAATAAAAGGAGTTTCGCACAGTGAGAAAGTAAATCTACAGAGTGTCATATTATTGCCTTGCAAATATTTGGATTCTTTATAAATTTAGAAGTAATAACTAAAATCAAGTACGTACAAGAAACTGAAGCAAACCAATCACGAACGTAACAATACATTACAATACCTGACATGAAATAAGTCAGCAAAAAGCGTTCAAAAACAACAATAATTTAAGATTGTGTAACAATACACAATGAGGATGATGATATTTGAGACTATTTATTATTGTTTTATTATAATCGTCTAGTTTTGTATGCTTTTTGTTGTTCTTTGTTTCAACAAGTCAACTTATTCGGCAAGTTCGTTGTTGATAAGGTTTAATCTCAATGTGCTCATCATCGATCCGCACGCAAAATAAGGCAATGAACTTTTCGCATTTTCCATTTGCTCACCTCAAACTATTAACAATGCAAAGCAACAACCAACAAAGCATTGTCAACGAACTTCTTATAGAAATGTGGATATTCATACATTAATTGTGTTTGTTCATAGAGTAAACGAAAATGCGTGTGTTACTTAACAATTTGTTAAACGTTTGTTAATGTTTATTGTAAAAGTTAAAATGTAATTTTGCGCAATGCATTTTTTTCGAAAAAGGTAAGACGTTGGCGGATAGATCCAACTAAGATAATTAAAATACCTACAACATGCCAAAACCATCGAAGGCTCATGAATATTGCTCATTTGTTTAAATTTAACCAACGAAGTAAACGATGCAGCAAAACATTAGGCACAAGAAGAGCTGCGAATGAAATTGTTTTATTGAAATTCGAATTTCTTTCTAAATACGTTAAAGTAAACTTTTGCATTGTAGGCATATCAATTTATTACAACACATTTGAATATTTAATTGCGCCATAGCGACTTGTTGTTTCTGCATAAACGAACGACAACAACAACAAACTTACAACAGCAACAACCCAGTAACCGACAGCAGAGGCAAAGAACAAGAACCAGAACGACAACCAACTGATGCAAAATCAAAAGAAATGCTAGCTTGAAGTTGTCTAGTAAAATTGTTAGAAATGGAAAGACTTTTTCAACGCTTAGCTACAATAATAGACAGACATTTGTTACGGCTACATATTGCAAAAACCGAGTGTCACGCGAAAACTAATAGCACGGCACGAAACAAAAACGCTCAATGTTCTTTTGATGCACTTTTCGCATTCGGTATTTAATATTATTGGATCTTTCTTACATATGGAAAAGATATTTAACATTTCAACAATACAATAGCTACAGCTAAGGAACGCTCGCTCACATTAGGTGTTTGCAAATGTGCAATGAATGTGCAATGAACAATCAGAAATGGAAATTATATAAATGCGGAAGCCGATTTAATAACATTAAATAACATTTTACCTATTTCGTATGTTCATTTTGCAATGTTTTTCTGTTTTCTTAGCTGAGTTAAAGAATTACAGAACAGAACAATTCACGACAACTTTAATATAATTTCAATAAAACTGTTGTCTTAAGAATTGTACTTGTACAATAAACTTTCGGAAAATTGCCAACAGGGAAATCTATAGAATTGTACAATGCAATATGTAAGTATAAAGTTCAATGATATCAAGTGATGTGATGCAAAATAGTGAAGCCAACTAAACTTCCCTTCTTTCAAATATGAATAAATAATTGTTTGGTTTGGATACACTCTAAATACCACGAAAAAAAAAATTAATTCATGTGTTACATATACATTCATATTATTTTTTGAACTCGTATTGGCTTTACTATTGCACATTTGAGTTCCCGTATTTTTAATATTGTTACATTATACTTTTTGGTATTTAATAACTAGAATGAAAACATTGAAACATTTAATGTTAGAATTGTAACAATATGTAGAAATTGTGGATTCACGGCTATAATAAATATATAATTTATTTTTGATTGAAGGTATCAGCACTTTTGTTGCTTGCCGATGAATGCATTCGGACGTTTTCACATTTTCCAATTTAATAATACGTCCAGAATTGCATGGCAATGGCGACAATATGAAAGTGGACTGTTAGAATAACTGAAAATAAGTGTAGCGTAATGATAATTACGTTACATTTGTATTTATCTAAATAAACCAATCGCCAAACATGCTCCAATTCAGTTAGTTCACTTTACTTACCAAAATTCAAAATTGATTTTAAATTAATTATTTTGATTGAATCAAGAAAAGCAATGATCAGGAAAAATTAAATAAACGCATGCATTACAAGTGACAAAAATGTTAATAATCTTCGAGTTGGTCTTCTTCTTGTTCCTGTATGCTGGTCTTCAACGGTCTTCTCCTTGACGCATTTTTTAGTTTTAATATTCTGCAAATTATTGGATATTGAAAAGACTTTAGTATCATTTCATGACTTGACAATAACTTATTAGATTGTAAAAGTGGATTATTTGATATAATTAGTCATGTGCGAAGTAAATTAATAGTCCAGTGATGATTAAAGATGAAGCAAACATATAAAAACATGATGCAAAACATGTGCACAAGTGCACAAATTCCACATTTGTCATAACAACTGCAACTGGAGCATTCTTTGCGCAGGCCGTTCGTTTTGTAACTTGAACCGTTCGAACATTTCTCCATGCCATACAAGTTGTTTCCTTATTTGATGTTTCGGCTGAACAGCGAACAAATAGAAATATGCATATCAGTCGAAGAGTGAAGAGACAAGTGCACGCCGAATGGGCAGCAACGTGCACGTTATTTTTTCTTTCTAAAAATTAAATACAAAAACATAACTGAAATACAAACGAGAACTGCAACGAGCATAGAGAACAGAAGGACATTTCACTGTTTTCTCTGCTCTCGCCCAGCATTCCCATCAGTTGCAAACACACATGGACCATTGCGCACACGTTGCCATAAACCGTTAGAAACAGTTTGAATTATACTTATTTCAACAAACGCATATTCAAAGCCAAAAGCATATGAATTTAGATGAAAAAGATGAACAGCTAACGATAATGTTTGAGATTTTCAAACGAGTGCATGAGATAAGTGACAAATTCGTACAAACAAATTCACTGACCATAACTGACTGGGAGGGAATTTTGAAAACGAAATTCGATCGTTTTCAGTTTTCGGTTAGTTTTAGGCTTAGGAATAGATTAGCATGACAGTCTATTTATTATTATTGACAAATTCCCAAACAAATTATTTTCCAATCTGCAAGATATTCTTCTTTATTTTACACATTTAAAATTTGCTTAGTGCTTACCATAAAAGCTTCAGCCTGTACCGCATTTAAAATAAGTTCAAAGCGATTAAACTATTAAACCAATTATGTAAAAAATGTCATTGTGCTGAGACAGAGCCACACTTAGCCCACGTACTTTCCATTAAATTTCAACTGAAATATCCATGTACTTACATACTATACGATGCTAACAAGTATGCATCTAATTGCTATCCAAATACGTGTTCGCAATGTTCGCCACATACGACATACGAGCTTATCGAGAGCATACAAAGCTGAAGCTTTGTCCGTCGATTATTATCATAATCGTTCGGCGCGCTTTTACAATGCTTAATAGTGAACACAATAAACACGAATACGACAACAATGAAGTAATTTATCTATGCATGGTGTAGACTAAATGTTGCCTATACAAAATATATGAACAATTTCGAATTGGTTTTTTGTACAACAAAGCAAATCGGAAGAAATATTTCGGGGAACATCCAGTAAGCCACAAAAATTAAGAAAATAGTTACAATAAGTTGAACTATTTGTAGATCACCGCGATTATTTTGAAGAGTTGTATTTGGTGCACAATTTAGCCACGCCAAATATGTAAATTTCAATACAGAACAACAGAAAAGTTTACTGAACACAATTATGTAAATTGATCGTCTCTGGGCAAAGTTTGGCATGATTAGTCAGCAAAATTTAAAACTAAATCAGCTTAGAATTTGTAAATTTCATGGAAGCAAACAAATAAGTATTAACAATCATACAGATTATAGTGTAATGCGTAGGAATTGTTATTTTTTTCCAATTTTGACCGCGTAGAAAGTTTACGACGATTATTCATTGAACGTATTTCAAGAAATTGTTTGATAAATAAAGTACTGAGTTCGTGTATCGCACATTTTAAGAAGTCTAAATATTGAGTAGGCACATTAGAAACAATTTAAAACCTTGAGAATTAATTTCGCATCGTGCGTTCAAGCTCAAACCGACAAATTAGAAATAAAAAATGTTAAGTATAATAACCATATAAGGATAACTAAATAATTGTTAGTTAGTTAAATATTTGTTTAACATTTTATCTTAATGCGAAAATTTTTATTGCGTGCACGTGCATACAAGTCAAAATATGTTGTCAATTTTGTTCAATTTTAACTCGCAATGTTTATTTTAAAATGCAATAATTACGTATACGCTAATTAGACACAAATATATTAAATAAATTTGTGTACTATTTTAGTTAATTAATTAACAAAAACTTATGTTAAATATTACAAATAGTTTGGGATTGAACAATTATTTTAGTTTCTGTTTAAAACTTGGAGAACAAAAGAATGATTCCTAAATGCGAATGCGGTGGAATTAAGCGCATCAAGTTAAACAATAATTTACAACAACAAAAACAATTAATCTCAAGGCCGTTCGAATTAATTAAACTCAAACACAGCACAACACTCACATTCGAAGATGTAACTCGTAGGTATAGTAATATAAAGATGGTCAATTCAAGACAAGACAGAAGAAACGTTTGAAGCAAGCTGGCAAGCAAGGATTAAACAATCACCATTGAAAACTACGTTTATTTCATTAACAATTACGCACACATATGATATGAAAATGCTGCCAAGAAAATTATACAAATTGTTATAAAAAGTATAAATGTTCATAATGAATTAATCTCGTTAATTGTAGTTGGTTAATTATTAAATAATTATAATAATCAAGATGCGATGAATTCTTTAACTCCTCGACATGAGTTTTAATGTACATTATTTTAATGTGCATGTATGTAGCAGATATAATTATCCTGACTTAAATGTGATTACTTGCCAGTTGCTTGTTTTTCATTCACAAAAAGACTAAATTGTAAATTACATTAAGGACAGATATTTATTTCTAATTGATCATACTATCTGATTTACGAGTAAGTATAAACTATTAAGAATTATTTATTTAAGTTTAGTTTGTCTGTAGGTTGCAATAGATCATCATTTTGCTTTTTCTTCACGTATTGTTCATTTCTGGCCTTGATAAAACAGTCTGATATGCGACTGGATGCAGTTTAATGTATAAATTACAAACTATGGAGCACTTAAAAGATCATTTATACGTTTTCAGTATTACGGTTTTTTCAATATTGTAATCAAAATTAAAGACAACACGCATTAATTATAAAAAAAAACCGAATTATAGAGGTTTTCCCCAAAAATCGGATTGTTCCGGTCAAGTGTTATTTCTCATGTTCATGTGTCAAGTATTTGTTTACCACTCGGGAATGTGGTGCAAAGTGTCACTATTTCGTGTCCTAAGCGAACAAAATAAATTTATGACACGCATTAGTTAAGGCCAAGTCATTCATTCAATTGACACTTTTTGAAACAGGACAGCCCGAAACACATGTGGAACATTTCATCATTTCTTTTTAAATGTTTTTACCCATAAACTTTGCCACCCTCCACTATCAAGACAAAGAAAGGCGAGGCGAGCGTGAATTTTAAATATACCCCAAAAACGAAAATCTAGAGAAAGACAAATGATTATGATTGATTTATTGAGCAAGAATACTTGTCCCATGTCTTTAAAAGTATTTAGTAAATGTGAAAATGCTAGATTTCAAATTGCAGCTGAACTGCGCCATTTATACGATCATTCAAGATTTATAGGTCTGTGCTTTTAGCTTTTTGATTATAATTAAACAATTCCGCTTGATTAAGATTTCTTAAACGTTGCGGAGATAATCGATCGTTACGTGTACATATACAAATTGTTTTAATTGCGATAATTAAATGCCATTTTGGTATTTGCAATTATTATTGAGTTTCGATACATTTAATTCTAGTAATAAACGTTATTATGCAGACTTTTATCTAAATTATAGTCGTGTGCAATGCTTAACTGCCATATGAATAGGTTAGTTCAAGTTTTACTTTGACTTTAATTTAAATGAATCTAATGACAATAAATTATAAACAAACATTAAACTGTAATTACACAAGAGCTATTTTAAAAACGTCCAAAAGAAAGACAATTTTACCCGAAGCACATCACAAATTTTGCGTAATACTTTCCTTTCCCTGTTCTCATATATTACATGCTAGCAAACTATATGCAAATACTGTATTTACAATTTACTTTACTAAGTCGATTCACCCAGTACCCCAGTAAACAATTAACACTTACATGTACATACAATTACTATCTATTTAACAAGAACTAATTCTAATTTATGTAAATAATATGTGCAACTTTATAATTATATTTAGTACACTATTTTACACTTAGTACTTTCCTCCTATTTCTTATTTTACATTTGACTCGTTTGAGAACGTTGAAAATATAAAAACCATAAAACCACAATAAAATCAAAACTGGAACGACTCAAAGTTCAAACTGAACAGAAATGAGAACAAAATAATTCCAGGAATCAAAGTTATAATGTTATATACTTTGAACTGGAAACTGATAAAGATTTTTAGCCATTTCAAAACGTATTTTATGTCTTTATATCTTTTGTTGGTGGATTTAAGGGTCTGCATTTACCGATTTCGGTTTCAGTTTGTATTTTTAATGCTTAAAAAACTTGACGAAACGTTTCGGATTCATCTACAAGATCACGATCACGACCAGCTTTAAGTTTTGTTTTCAGTTGTTTCTCTGAGTTGTAACTTGATCCAGGCAGATACTCAAGACACAAGATAACTTCCTCATTTACCTGATACTTCATCTTCAAATGCATTAGCATCAATTGCTATATTAAGGACGTCTCAATAAGAGGAACTAAATGAAAAACACTTGTATGAACAATATTTAAACTATTAAACGATGATATCTGTTATATTTCAACCGACAAATTGCCCAAGACAATAAAACAATTTAGGACAATTTGTTCCAATTGTTATTTATTATAACGTTAAGTTGTTATTGTAATTTAAAATAATTTATGAATTTAATAAATCTTAATAAAATCAAAACTAATTATTGAAACAGAAACGTTAGTAACGTTTTTTCCTATATTCTTATATCAATTGTGTTTGCGGTCGAATTTGCGGTTTCGCACTCTTTTTATGTTCATTTAATTGGCCTTATAAAACTTTATTAATTTGCGTTTGCTCTGTTAGTAAAAATGTGTATAAGTCATATGAATCACTTCATTCAATTTCAGTAAGTACCAGCTAGTTATTTATATGCTCTTAGGCCATCAGAAATTTGCACTTGAATTAATTATAATGAGCAATTAAGTCAACTTGCAACGACTCGAGTTTAATTAATTTGGCACTTGTCGCCTTTAGAATGGGCACATTGTCATTCCGATGTGCAGTCGTAATCATACAAATAAATATGAATATGAATATGAAGTTTTCAGTCTTTTTTCGTCTTTAGTTTGCCGCCTTCTATTGACGCAAGGTTAAGTAAAACAATACTATAAATATATGGTTCAGCATCATAAAGCGAATAAATAACGATCTGCGAAGCTAAATATTTAAATCGAGTACAAACAAACAAAACGCTACGGTCATTCAGAATGAACACTGCCATGAGCGATTTTTTTCATTCATATGTATATCAAATCGTATCAAAATAAATGGCATACAGAAAACACTTGTGAGACGTTTGAATTTATAATGGCTATAATTGATTTAATTGTTCAAACTGGTTTGTCCGCATTGCAATAATTTTGATTTGTTTTGATATTTTCAATGCAAAATATAACACTTTATACAGAGAGTATGGCAGACAATGTGAATCGACGGCGGTGTTTTATCAAATTTGTATGAATTCTCTTGAATCACCATCAGCAAATGCCATTAGATAAATAATATAAAACACTTAAAAGGGAGATATTAAGAACTTCAAGATGAATCACTTAATGAAAATGCGTTATTAAACTTTCATTTGTTAGTGGGGAATCATTAAAAACGAAAATGATTCCAATGTTTCCATTCACCTCTCGTCACTACACGTTCAGATATTCTATTGATGATCGATCCCAGAATTAGAGTTTAAGTACGAGTACATAATTTAAACGTTAAGAGAAAACGGTTAAAATTAAAATCTTTCAATGCAACTTTGCTGAAAGAAATAAATGAAGCGATAATTATAATGATTCATGTTCGTAGTAAATTGAAGTAAACTAAACTAAAGACTAAAGTAAAATAAGTATAGTTCATTTAGTAACTTGTTACTTCCATAATTTACTTTAGAATAGGACTATTACTATAAATATAAAATAAAGTAGGGAAGCACTGCAGTTTCTTGCATAATGCCTTGGTTCTTGTGGTTGTTTGAGTTTGTTATAAGAACGGAATATGCACAATTATAGATTACTTGCTTACTAATTTCTATAGAACACATAATGTTCGAGAATAATGTATAATTTACCGCTACCAATAATCTATTTTCTATACATTTCTAAATACTGCAAACTTGCAACGCTTACATAAAGATAAAGAATTACTCTTCAATACGTATTATTTTCTATTTTCAATAAATTTCCTCTGCATTAGTTCGAACTTTCTGAGGTATTAAAATCGCCGTTAGCTTAATTGAAAATGCAACTTTTCATCAAAACCGTGCTTTTCTCACTCGCACTCGATCTGATCAAGGTATAAATGAAACTATTTTGAACTTGAACTGTAAATGTCAGTAAGCATGAAGATTGTTTCATTATCATGATTATTACACATTTGGGTTATGTTATGAATGGCACCATGTCAACCTCTGGCTCAGCCATAGCGTACTCGCATTACGTGTGATTTGTATTAAAATGTTAAAAGTAAGTCAAGTCACTAAACATAAACAACAAGACAACATACAAACCAAAGAATATGTAACTGCTAAGTAATACAGCTGTAAATAAGTACCTAGGCAACAATTGTGATTGCAATTAAAGTGAAATTTAATGAATTCTTCAATTCTGCATAATACCAGCCACTTTTATTACGAATACAACACACGTTCATACCAAGTGTTACCAAAAAAAAAACGGGAAATTGCCTCTAGTCAAATTACGACATTTACTCAATTTTGGTTTTAAATGAGCCGGTATAAGAATACATTTTGTCATTTAACTTCACTATATGTGTCAGCCTACATAGTAATACTTATAGTTATTTAAAATTGTTCTTTGAGAAATGATGGGACTTAAATTTATACAATTGGAATTGAGGTGTTCAAACTTTCAATGTCTAATGGATGCATTGCACTAAAACGCAATAAGACAATCAAGAAAGAAAATGAAATGAGACATTAAAGTGTAATCGTTAAAATAAAAGGAAAATTGTGCAAAAATAAATGTAATAAACAGCTTATACAGCTAAACCTATTCTTAAGTTTATGTATTTCATAAATCTGATTTAGTAATAAATAACTTTTATGGAAATAAATGAATGTAGCTGTAGCAATGTTGATGAAATTAGTTCATGAGTGACACTTGAAACTTGCCATCGTAAAATTCGAATGTGATTAATTAGAGTTTTTGTTAATAAAATAAAAATTGTATTACCGATTGTGAAAAGTTTAAGTTTACGTACTTCGTTTTTATTATGCCGCAATGCAACAAATGCGCATTATTTTCACTTTCAAGACAATTATTTATTTAATTTGTCATTCTGTTTAAGTATATTGATAAGAATCACGATAATTTGAAATTTAATGTCTACAATGAATGATAAAGATGCTGAGAATTTCGTTTATAGATTTCCTCATACCAGCATAGCATATTTTAAGTATAAACTTTGGCCATGTGTAAATATATGATTGATAGATTACAAATTCAGATAAAATTATAAATAGATTTAATCGTTTTGCAATTCTTTGTTGTCATGTGCGAACGATTCACATTGGAAGCCGTTACTGTAAAATTCTTTTTTCCGCATTTGCGTTACTTGCTTTTGTCAGTTTGTTCACTTCCCATTTATCTTTTGTGCATTCAATAAAATGTTTATAAATCTCAGATGATTCAATTATTACAGCAAGATTAATGATTCTTGTAAGGAATTAATCCGGACTTAAATCGCATTGCAAAAGTGTTGCTTCGTTTGAAATTTACAAAATGTTGATATTGATCTAGACACCGAAATTCTTGTTTTACAAAGTTGACTAGAAATTTCACGCAATGTTACATCAAATATGTAAATAACACAAAAAGCCGGTCTAGTTCGAATTAATCTTCAGCAACTGGATCTGCGCTATCAAAAAATCTAAAGAAACACCTTGGTCTCACTAGACTAGCCGCTGACCATTCGGTACACTGCCAGATTTCTTCACAATCCCTTTGATCCCTTAACTTCTATATGAAATCAAATGGACCGAAATCTCCGAGCAGTCCGAGCAGAAAAAATGTATAAAAAAGCAAGAGAACAAGAACTAGCCTAGACTAGTTTTACTTCTAGCCCTTCAAAGACTTCTTCGGTCTTGCTTTCTTGATACACATGCGACGACATCAAGAACCGAAGATGAAAACATCTCAAAAATTGCGCCCGGTATCCCTACATGGCATATTGGGGTACTTAATGTCACTAGAGTTCCAACTATTCCTCTTACTGTTATTTCTTCTGCTTCGTGCATCTTGTCGCTTGTCGTTGGCGCAGTCTTGGCTCTTGGGCTGGGGGTAGTTTTAAGGGTAAGACGTATGGACCTATATTATGATAATATGGGAAGTATAGGCAAGAACAGAAATGAAAATGCATGTTGTGCGTTGTGCATTGTGTAGTTTTTCACACCCTTGAATAGGTCTTCACGCCATGAGCGTGTGTGCGTTCGTGGACAATTACATAGTGGAGACGAGGAAAGAAGACAATACGACATCGACATTTTGCATTCGGCTTTAAATAATATGCGAGTAGAGAGAGCACTGACGAGAAATTCAATCCTTTTAAAGAGAACCCGAACTGAAAACCGAAACCTGTATTCAATGATGATATTTAAATTTCATTTCGCTAGAATAATTCGGATAAATAAAGTCCGACCGCAACGAAACCCTGATTGTAGATATTATTGAGGATTCAGTCACTGACATGCAAAATAAATAGAGAAAATTTTATTTGGAGAATGATAACTTGTTTTCTTTAAATGACATTTCAACCAAGCTTAGAGGAAATTTGCATACCTATCAGATGATATTATTCTAAAGATCAAAAGAAACTGATTTATATCTAATATTTTTTTGCAAATGCGCAAAAAGTTGGTGTTTGGGTGAAACTTTAGTTTATCTTGCACAACGTTTGCAGCGTAAGTATAAGCTCGTCGAAATATTTATAAATTTGTTTATATAATTTGTAGTTGTCCTGTTAAAGGTTACGATTATCTAAAAGAAATAAACCGTTTCATTTATATTTAAACATATTGATAAGCTTCAACGAACGACGACATTTATTAATCCAATTAATTTCATGATAATTTGTTGCAAACATGTGCAATTTATAGGACGGAAATTACAATTTACAATTCAAACATTGTTTATTTATTTATTAATTCATGGATGTTATTCTTGGACATCGACATATTCGTTAATTAACAAATTTACGAAAATATTTGAACGAAACCTTGCATTCACTTTGTGTTAACAAATTTATATTTGTAATGCATAATTAGGTAGTACTTGATTTTGGGTATTTAATTGAATAGTAAATAAACATCCAACTTGAGCAACAATTGAACACATTTTTTTAAAAGTTTGCCAATATTATTCAACCATCATTTGTTTATGCATTATTGATCAAATGAGTAATTTATTTTGCCTAGCCATGAAGCCAAAATATAAATTTTGAAATCTGTTGTTAATTAGACCTAATAAATGTAAATCATATGAATTTGATTGATTATTTTTATTTATGATTGCTCAATGTAGTTTGAATTTACTTAAACTTGAAAAAACGTTGAAAAGTGAAGGTAAAACGAACAAATAAAGACAAAAACTGTGTAAGGTTGCAAATCACTATACTTCCATAAACAAATATAAAAAAAATTATTCATTTTATTATAATACTTGACACCTTTTGCTCACACATATCAAACTATACCTATCTATCTATTAATTATGAGATATTCTTATTATCAAATAGCATTGATATAAATACGAATTTGTTTGTGCTGAATTGTTTTGTAAGAAAACCTACCATAAGTAGAATTTAGTTCAATCAAATAAAAGAAAAAGCATAGAATATTGAAAAACCCAAGCCACTTAACAAGAAACAAAAAGAATTAAACAATAACGACCCAATCTTACGATAATTGTTTATGTTCTTCATGTTATTGAGATCACTTTGATTGCTATTGCAAAAACGAAATAATCACTTCTTGCCTTGTTTGTAATTGGTATTCAAAAAGCGATTCAAATTAATTTTCCGAACTAAAGAAAAAAAAATAACGAAATGACATTGCGCATTTTATAAAATTTTATAATAATTTAAAAATTAGGGCAAGCCATCGATGTTTTGAATATTTGTCTCTTGTGTTTTATTTTTAATTGACAAATGTATTACACAACAAAACAATTTTCTAATTAAAGTTGAATTCTGCGTGAGACACCATTATTGTCCTCATCTAAAAACTACGGATTATCAGTAGCAATCAGAAAATAAGAATCAGGTAAAAAATTACATTTTGTATAAATTAACTACCTTGAAAATGTAAATGCAAATCGTATATAATCAACAAATACACACACTTATGCTGCAAATATATGTATAATATGTATAAATATAATAAGCCATACGAATGAAGATGAACACTAATTCTGCACACGAATTACGAATAAGAAACAGAAACACCAAAAGAACTAAGAATTAATTTAAAAATTGAAAAGTGTTATAAGGTTTTTATACACGTTTCTTGTTTCTAAATATATTTCTAGTATTGTAGTTAACCATTATTTCTTGTCATCACGGGTATTCAAGTTAAATCGAAACCTTCATGGTTAAAACGTCAACGCTTTTGCTTTGCGCAAAACACGCACAAAAAAATAGCGAAAATGTTTATTTTCTAATGGTTAATGTTTTATTATTTTCGCTATCACTATAAATATAAATTTCAATTTGATGACATTTAATGCTCTTCGCATTCAATTTTTTTGATAGCTTAAAGGCAACTATGAAATGTAATTTCTGTTGTCTTTTACTTTGTCGTTTTTGTCCCAGAGACTTTTCCTTTAAATAACTTCAGCAATTCAAAAGTTTTAAGTAAAATGTAAAATATACTCGATTAATATATGCGAGACGAGGTCAAAGACTTGTCGCCAGTGGAAACCGCGCAAATTATTAAATATATATATATATATAAATAAACAATGATGATTCATTTTAATTAATTAAATCTGGCAATATTCGACTGAGGCACATTTAAAGCAATTAAATAATATGGATGCAGTTCAATAATTTCTTCATTAAATGCAAGTAGTTAAAGTTGAAAAATACGAACTTTCCTCAAATTATAAACAATTTCCAAAGAGATGATTGTTGACTCAGTCTCAGTCGTCTTCGAAAGTGAAGCCCAATTTAGTAGATTAGTTACATTTCGTATAAGTATAACAAGTCTAGACTCGAATAGAAATCATAAACACATCTCAACTCCTCGACGACGCAACTTAGTGAAGACTCGTCTCCTCATCAATTAAGAGAGAAAATTAAAACTCTCGCTAGTTACGAGTATCCATCTAGTTTCTAGTCCAGTTTCAGCTGAGTTTATTGCAGGCGCGAGCACATTTAGGCAGCACAAGAAAAAGAAAAAAAAAACTTCTCTATTAGTAAGAGATACTGATTGTAAGTAATAGATCGTTTTAACTACACCAACTCAAGTCGATTTCGATCTAGTTAGAAGTACGCATACAGGCTTGGAGCTAGTTAAATAACGACTTCTATGTGTCGGTGCCGGTTGCACATCGAAAATATCGAAATCGAACGAATCCGAATTAGTTTATTGGTTTGCTTGCTTCTTGCCTTTGGTTTTCAGTCATTAAAAGCAATTCTAGCTGTCAGATCATCGAACAACGAACACGAACTGTGTGACACATATAAAACATAACATCGATTCTTATGGAGCTATAGAAAGCGTTATTCGTTGGTTAGTCACTCGAAATTTATACAATGTGTCCTTCTTTGATATGACCACTATCTTATATACAGTGAGATCGGTGGAGCATGATTAATGGCAATCTACAGGAGAACATGAATAATGCTGATTGTTGCTCTCCAAACAAACTAATTAATTTGATTGCCAAATATTCACATGTAATTGCCATTATTCATGTTCCAACGTTCTCACTGTATGTAGACTTAATGTACGAACAATCTGAATCAAAAATGCGTCTATGACTATGACTCTTTGGGTCTGACAAATGAGATTACTGACTGTGACTGATCGAGTTAAACTTAAATGCATAAGTATGTACTTTATGAAAGCGTTTCGACCAATCAAAGCAATAAAATGATAAAAGCAAAAGCAATTTATTAATCACAGTTTTCATGCATTAATATTAGAAATTACAATTGATATAAATGCCTATCAAAGAAAAATTTGTTTCATTCATTTTCAATCACCAACCGGCTGTTTGCGTTGCAAACATACACTTATAGATGGAAACGAACATCCACAATTGTCACCATGTCACAGCAATGCACTTCTAGGAGGCCTATTAAAGATAGTTCTAGTACAGATAGATCAAAGCAAACCAAGCAAATACACGAGATGAGTCAGACTGTATGTAAGGCGAAATGTTCAAATATCATTAATAACGTCAATAATCCAGATGCAACGTGTCAATAATAATGGTTGGCGCTTGCTTGCTGGGCATGTTGGTGGTTTGCGAGCATGTTGCCAATTGCTTTCTGCTTCCTGAGCTTTTCAGTGCTTTATTTCACCTATGTGAAGGTTTGGGTCTCGGTCTAGGTCTAGGATAGCACTTCCCACTTCATTTCACTCCAACAGACTTTTTTTCCGACCCATCAAGAACAACAAAGAATGATACAAATCGCAGATATACCTTGCAGCTTGACAACACAGAGCATTTGTTAAAGACATATGAGATCAACAGTTCTTGTGCAGTTAAACTATGCAAATTTGGGAAGTTTTCTTTGCGAATTTTTCATGTTTTCACGCCTGTACCTCATGAATGCGATATTTATGCAATCGAAAATATAAAAAAACTTAAGCTATTCAATTAAATGATATTTAGCTTTCTTTGCTTTCTTCCTTTATATCTGGTACTTTCTATTCGATTTTGCAAAAAGCAAAAAGAACGAAATTACCTATTGACTACGTCAATTTATGCTAATTTCGTCCCCATTCTTTTTTTTTTCTTTGTAAAACGCTCCCCTAACAAAGACGCAAAATTTATTTCTCGGATGAATGTGACTTTCATTGATGCTTGAACGTGAGCTTGTTCAGTTTGTTCGAAAACTGATTATTAGAATTATGAAAAAAACTCAATCAGAAATTGGTCCGAAACATGAACCTTATAGATAAGCAGTTTTGTATACAAGCTCGACAAGGGGCAATCAAAACTAACAGACTAACAAAAACCAACTAAAGTAACAAAACTAACACGCTCAATTAAACACCCAACATTTTCGAGCACACGAAAATAGCCATCCGATCAAACTCGTTTGTTTACGATTGCCAGAAGCAGCAGTCTTCTTCTTCATATAAATAAACGCATATTGGTAGCCATTGGCCATCTTACTCTTACTGTACATACTTGCCTCACGCTTTGTATTTAGGTATTGTCAGTATTGTCACTAGTCTCCGATATGGTCTATATGAATTTGTGTTTGAAATTTCCAATTCCAAAGTTGTCCAAAGTGTAAACTAATGTGAACGGTAAAATAAAGAAGTTGAAGTTTAGAAGTGCGCAACTATAAAAGAGTCCAAGTCCATGCGCACTCACATACGAAGGCACGCATAACAAAGGGCTGTTTTTTTCGTCTTCTTCATGGATGATTACGTGCGTTCGTGTGACGTATCCGTGTATTATTAAAGGTACAGAGGCAGCGGAGGTACGATACACACCTCCATGACCTACGGCCCTTTAGGGTGAGTCTGAGACATCAGTCCACACTCCATAGACGCTCAGGGATTTTCTTAGGTAGCGGTAGCATTTTAATGTATTCCTACTGTGCGACTCTACAATAGTATAACTTTATAAAAGTGTATTTATGATTTTACTTATACCGATACCACGGTTATACTATCAACGTTACCGTCAGTAGAAATCTATAATTCTATTAGAAACACAATAAAAAACCAGAAATAGAATATGAATATCAGTATAAACCTAAATAAAGGAAGAACATTCTTTAAAGAAAAGAAACATATATGGCTGACAAGGTTTAGAATAAAGTAGTAGAGTAGAAAAGGAATGGTAAAAGTTGTAAGAACATTAAATTTTCAAAGTAATCAAGAATGAGATTAGGAATAGACGTCGAAGTTAGTTCCATGAGCATCAGAAGCTGTTGAAATGCAAGTCGTTGAAATTTATATAAATTATATGATTATCAAGTTTTTTCGTGTCTTCGTCGGAAACATTCAACGGTTTACCTTTTTACTTTCTCATCATAAATATAGGCAGTATACGTATACGTCGTATACCTATGAGAAGAAAGGTATGTAATCATGCGATTGAGCTGAAATTTGCACAGGTGGTAGAGATCAAAAACTAGGAAGTTTTTGGAAAAAATACTTAAGAACATTCTTATAGAGAATTAAATTCAGAACAAATTATGCCCTTTTAATTTTTTCTCTAAAATGCATATTCATGTTGAAAATTCGAATTTTCGTTTCCTAGACCTCACGCAGCAACTGTTGTAACGAAACATGCACAACGCGAGCGTAGTCCTTAGAAAGATCAGAAAGTTATGTGTAGCCCCTACACGTCTGGTTCTAAACGCGACTTAACATTCAAAATCAATAAACATTTCAACACGGAATCTAACTGGCCAAAAATAAATGAATCTTTTTGATACGATATGATAAGGCAACAAAATGAACACGAGTGAGCTCACCAGGCAAACTTTGAATATACCTTCAGCACAACACTTGATTTACTCTGGTAATTTAATTCGTCTCTTCTACAAATGTACAGGCAGAGGGACGCGTTCTGATACCCTTATTGCCGCAAGAACGAAGGTATGAATATAAAGCAGACACAAATAATATAGGTGTAAAATAAAAATAGCAGAGCTAAAGGTATAGAAGAAACGAAATGTCGTATATTAAAATAAGGTAAACATATGAATATCTGAACTCGGAACTATCAAAGCTTTTCGCTAAACGACAATAAAACTTCAAATCTATGGAGCAATAAAATTAGCTGTGCTGTTGCGTTGCCTGCAAATATCCATTGCTACGTGCTATGTGTGTTTCGTTTTGTGCGATTGCGGGTTGTGGAAATAATTTAATTGCCGAAATTTCACAAATGCATTTCGCACGGTACTACAAACTTATACAAACAGTTGAGTAAGTACACAAAGGCATAAAACATAAAACTTCAGTTTCCACTTAAATCACCGATTTTAATTCATTGGCACGATTAAAGCTGACATTTTATTTCTCTTTTTATCCGCTTACAAAGTTGTCCATTCTCCATTCCGATTACGAGTCTCTTAGTCCCTTTGAATTTTTGTTCTTTTTGAGATCAATGCAAAACGAATACGTTGTTAAGGGGTAGAAATGCTTTAATTACTACTCGCCGCAGTCGCCGCCACTTTTACTTTTGACGTATGTGAAAAACGTAATTTCTTAATTATAATAATAGCAACCCTCAAATTCCTGAAGAGGCATTGAAATTTCCAACTCATTTTCTATGAAAACACAATAGCAATACGTAAAATAAAAGTTGCTTGTAATTTTTGTATAGTTAATAACCAACCCTGTGTGTTTTCTACCTACGAAGATGATTGGACCAAAATATTTGAAAAGAAAAAAAGATAAACATGTGGAAATATAATTATCTAATGATAGGTAAAAACTTAATAAAGCAATTAAACATCGAAGCAATCAAAATATTTATACAAATTGTATATTTGTATTCACAAATTAATTAATAACTGAATAGATTCTTCGTTTTACATTGTCGAAGTATGGAGTCAATATGTAAGTAAAAGTGACTAGACAAAATTGAAATTCGAATGGTACCCAATATTAAGAAACAAAATCAATAAATCAATCGAACGCATATTAGTTGGATACCAATTTAAATTTATTAATCTCTCATTAATATTTAAATTGTTTTCACCGTGCCACCATTAAGCATATTAATAGTCTGTAGTTTCGTTGCGAGTTGGGTAATTTTCTTACGTTTTTCCTTGTTTTATTTCCGGCTTATTTCCGTTTGCACTTGCTTTGCTACCTTACCTAATCTCACATTACGCCATTAAAAATAAGCATAAACATAAAATGACAAAATTTATGTTGATACAAGTTACACCTAGATTAGATAACGTCGGACAAGAATTTACAAAAATTTGAAAAAAAAACGTCAAATCAAATTAGGTAAATAATAATAATAAAAAATAACTTTCTATGGATCCTACGTGTTCATATACCTACTTAACTTTGATTTTAAACTGAGAGTAAATCTTATAAAAACGCTGTAAATTTCGCCGGAAGTTTTGCATAACTTAAAAACTCGTTAAAGTATCCTAAACGTTATCAAATGAATCTTACATCTTATACGTGTTAAACAACGAATCGCTATTAGAAACGTTTTGAAGTTTACAACATTAAAGACGTCCGTTTGTCATTACCTTCCTGCATCAGCATCAGCATCATGTTAATAGTTAATGTAGTCACTCACCATTTTATGTTTGTCTGATCGTTGATAACTATGTAAAATGTGGACGATAAACACTAAACATTGAAATGTACAGCCATCATCCATGAAGAATTGAGAACGTTATTGATAGAACAGGTCAAATAACTGACGGAGAATGGAAAATATAAGTCAGCAAGTCACTAAGTTAGTAAGACTTTAGACTGAAATAGTAAATAAATAGTAAAGTCTAGACTTACCTAAGGCAAACACACTTGACGATTCAAGTAACTAGTATATTAGTACAACAAGTATATTAAGATTTGTTAGCCTTAAATTTATAAATTTGAAATGGAAGGAAATTCATGAAAATTTAAATGTTATGTTGGACCTTCAGGTTTTAACTTGATGTATAAATATTGCATATTGTTGTTATGAGCTTGCGACAAAATAAAATATAAATTGAAAAGTAAAACGTGTCCGAAAGTCACGAATTTTGCATTCACGTTAATAAAACTATAACTACAACAAATTACAATGTGCTTTATGTATGCATTGTGAAGGTAAGAGGTGCTTTGGTTCAAGTACAAGTGCATATTATCTATTTAGAACTATCAATAGAAATAATTGATTGATAGTATTGTTCAATGCCGAATCAAGTAAAATCGTGAGAATCTTTGCCTAAAATTGCCTAAATATTAAGACGTGCAGCAACGTAATCAACCGGCTAATTACAGAAGTAAAGTAATTGTTAAAACACGATGATTAAATTGATGATGATACATCAATATTTCATTAATGAATGTGGTGCACAAGGTGAACATATTTGTTGAAGATGACTGCGTGCATCTTAAATCAAACATGAAGTAAAAGAAGTAATTGCGCAGCTCGAGGTTTCCAATTCCAATCAAACACAAACAGGATATCTTAATATTGCTTAATTTGCTGTTTAAGCGCTCATGATTCTAATAAACAATTAGAATTATTACAAGAAGTAATGACTTTACGTTTCATTTCATATTAAAATGATCTGCTCGTTTTTTATGCAAAAAAAAAACAGTAAATCAAATCTCGATGATAAGAAAGAGAATAATTAAAGAAGCGCACGAATTTCAATATGTATAATATATTATAAATAAATTATAAGTACAATGTCTTTATTTCTTATTTATCATAAGGCGCATGAATAAATAATTATTAACGACACTGACAAGGTCAGAGATATGCGAAGTGCGATAATTGATTTTTATCACTAAACAAGGATATCGACAAAAATGTCTTAAAACGTTGTTGCTCGTTGAAAATTCAACTTGTAACACGACACGCTTTCAAAGTTATGCCAATCGTGTGTTTGCCTTATTAATTAGCATTATTATTACTTGCCAAATACATATAACAGTACATTGGCAGCATCTCATTTAAATGAAGCTTTTTGAAACTCAAGCCAGGCAAGAGCCGAAGAAGCAGAAGCAAGAACGGCGTTTAAAAGACAACAAATCCCAAATTTTGCTAAAAATAGCAGCACCAGATTCGAACAACATCGTAAAAATGCAATAATAATATTGTGACAAAGGCATCCAAGAACTTAAACCTGAATCCCGGCATTCAGCATAATTTATTGTTTATCATAATGCATAATGTTAAATTATCAAATGTAAATTTTCAATTCAATATCTAGGTCTCCCTCCGACAATAAAATGCATAAATAATGTATTTATTGATAGTGCTAGAGCAGGCAGACATAAAAGAAAGAAATAATATGAAATGAACGTTGTGAAGTAATAAATTGCACGCGTATTTGTAACTAGCCGTTACAGTTTTGCGAATAAACGGGGTTAATTGCATTAATTTCCTCTGTCTCTCTGTCTGGATGATTCGTTTCATTTCAAGCAAGTTTACACTTTTACAAAAATCCGACATTTCTTGTTTCTACAACCTGGAAGTCGCAATGGTTTATTTAGTAAGTATATCAAGAGACTGTGCGTATATTAACATTCAATAAAGTGAAGCGCAAAGTAACAAAAACTTGAACTTCGTTAAATATTCTTGATTAGCTGATTATGCACGTGCGGGTAAGTACATTATGAACTGTAAAGGCGGATTGCCGATTTGAATTACAATCAATGTTTGTTTGCAATTTGCACATATTTCAATTAACTGCCAACGTTTACATTCATTATTCATTATCGTGTCAGGGATTAGAATCATCTGCATTTGCATCTGCATCTTGTACTACATTCGACTTCTTTTCTCTGGCTCATTGCAATTTGCAATTACCAATTAGATTGTTATGTTATGTTATTTATTTATCAGATATACTGCACAACATTGTAGTGGCAATAAAAGCAAGATTACTGCCTCTTACCATCAGTACTTGCATAATTAGTAGAGCATTAAGCTGTAAATAATGTACTTTAACATTTAAATTAATAATCTGTTTCGATCATTCGATCAATTGCCAATAGTGAGCTGTCGTTTTGAATTCCGAATTGGAATTGAATTGTTCACCATGGAAATGATTATGAATTGATAAATTCTCACGATGCGTTTCTTGCTTTTTGTCAACAACAAAAAGCAAGTTCCATGGTCGTCTTGTTCCTGTCAATTTAACATTAAAACGTAATAAACAAAAGAAACTCATATACATATATAGCTACACTTGATTTAGTTCTCTAATGATATTTTAATTACAATTAGGCAAGTTGCAGGCGTACGGTGATCGCACATACAAATGCAAGTGTTTGTTCTCGACGTAAAATATCAGAGTAGTACGTTTTTCACAAGTTTTTCAACAGTTTTGACTCACCACTAATTTTCGGCCGAAATTGTATCAATTGATCCCGCACGGAGTCGTGACATTTGCGAATTTCGGAGATGACGCGTGGTGGACGAGCTTTGCCCAGTTTGCCGCCCCCGGTCCCATTATGATTCACATATGCACTTGCTGGACACACTAACATTTTCTTAATAATCCAATTTCAAATCCAAAGCGGAAGAAAGCGAAAGGAAAATTTTTGCTCGAAACTTCAAACTTAACAAAAGTTTTACCAACAATTTTACAAAGTATTTAAAAATTCTTAGTTTTACACGATAGATTAACAAACATTGTAACAGATATATTGAATGTTGATTATAATTAAAGCACTGAAACACCGAAAATAATTAATTACAAATGAACTAAATAAAAAACGTCAAAACGCGCGCAAAAATAACGGACGAAACACAACCTCCATCAACGACTACTTCATTGCTACTAAACTTCGAAACTAACGCGCCAAGCCGCCAAGTGAATAGTAGTTAAGTACCCATTGCTACTACAGCCTGGCAAGCCAGCAAGATGTCTATAGCAGCACCTAGTCCCCAACTAGTTTGATATTGTTAGAATTTTCTAAGTTATTTTTGCTGAAGCGAACAACATGCACTCAAACTTAACCGAAGAATGAAAGATAATTGTGGACAAGTCAGGTAAGTCACGTAGGACGTGGACGAAGACAAGGTAGGTTATTGATAATACAAAAATATAAAAAAATGATTAGAGTGATAACATTTTATCAACAATTAGTAACTCATAGAACCGATGACTAGAACCTATCGACATTTTCGAGTTTAGTTCGACCAATAAAATGAATCAATTATATCAGAAACAAAATTTCTTATCAAAAAATAATCTTGTATGAATCCTTATCCCTAATCAAACATTTTTTTATAAATTTTGCACTGTTGAATTTCTACCTTCTGCATTATATCTTCCCAATGTTTACACAAACCGACAAACCCTTTTATCATCTTGCATTTTCATTCTTTGCTATCATTTATCTTCGTTCCATTTAGATTTTGTACGCTTTCAGCTTTTCACGTCGAACTTCGATTACCCAGCGTTAATACATTCCACCATTCCAGAGTTGACTAATGTATTTAATTCTTCGCCTCGCTTTCGTTTGCTCTTGGTTCTTGTCTTGGTATCAAATCACGATTCACATGTGTAACTTCTTTGTTCGCGTCGAGTTGCACCCCGTTCTTGCCTGACAAACGACACGCATAGTCGAAATAATGCAATCAAACGTTTAGAGGTGAACGTGTAACCCTAATAATAAAGGAACAAGTATGAAGTAGATGGGACAAGCTCAAGCTCGAGCAACAAGGTATGCTAAGCTATAGATAATAGCATATTAGGGGATGCATTTTCTTCGCCTATCCGTCTTGGGTCTGCGCGCATTGTCAAGGGAAGCGGCTGCTTGGCTGTTGCTTTGATATCAACCCAGGATTAACATTAACATCATTAAGTTATAAATAAAATATGTTTTGAGCTAGAGCTAGGAATTTCGGTTCTTTATTTATTGGTTGTAGTTGGTCAACATGTGGAACGTGGAAACGTACAAACATTATTTTTACCTATAATAAACATAATAAAATCGAAATTAATTTAATAAAATCGCAAACACAAAATCATTGATTAATCATTCGTTCAATACTGAATAGTTGTGGGCTTTGTGGGTTGTGGTTGTATTAGATCGTTTTGTCTTTAATTGGAATGCGCACTTTTACCTTCACGCTTGTATGCTCATTGTCAGTAATTCTGTTTCCAAGCTTTTTTGAAATTAATGTTTTAATTTTATGTTTTGGGGAATTTTAGAATAAGGAAATTTGACACCAAGGAAAAACTGACCACTTAAAGCTTGTTTCATTTTTCTCCATTAATAGTTTGACTTGAAGTTACATATCTATCATAATATCTATTAATCTTTTTTTAACTGATTTAACAACTTAGAACTTAAGCTCTTTTTATTGCTATTTGTATTTTGTATGTACCTCTGCATACATACATTATACCTTGTTAACGTCGTAATTTGTTGTTTAAAGTTTGTTGAGTGAGCATTAATAAAATTTTAATTATCATTTTTATACCTATGTAGTGTACCTGGTAATTGTTTGTCTTGAATATTTAATTAAAATTGTAACTTATGCTTTAGATATTGGTTTTTGCGACTCGCATAAAATTTCAAGGCTTTTCTTTAGCTTTATGCTCTAGTCATTAGTCATTTATTATTCACCAAAGCTGCGACTTATTGCAAATTCGCAGTTGTTTTCAAATTTTCTTAAGGCGCCGTATTTATTTGCAAAAATTGTTTGCATTCCTGACACTTTCCAACCAATGAGATTAGAGAAACAATGGTGTTTCTATCGCTTCAAATAATCCAGCAATATATCATTGGTTGTCGAATTGACGAATTCCACGAGATTTTGCAAAAATGCGGCTATTGTTAAATTGGTTAATTTATCGAAAACATTAAAGCAAAGCAAGTGTTAAGTTAATTATCTAAACCAAAAATAATGCAAATAAGAACTAGGTGTTTAGAAATACATACTTTGGTATGTTCAACGTTCCAGCTATGTTAACTCAAAATATTTACAATGTGTCAATGTTTGTTTGCAATTTTTAGAATTCGTATTGTGCGTTTTTAGCGCACTTTTTAATTAAACAGCAACATCATTATGGTTTATGATATTATGATTATTTAAGTAATAATGATGCCATAATTAATATGTGAAATATTGTTGTTATTGTTTTGATTTATTTTATAACAAAATTGTCTAATAAACACAGAAATGCATAGTTGAAAATAATTAACATTCTGTTAAGGAATTTGTGTGGAAATGAAATGAAGTGAAATGAAGACGTCAAGCTTAAGTTTAAGCATAAAAAATGAAACTGAAAATTAACGGGTTTTACATTATACCTTATTTCTGTTTCTGTGCTTTTGCTGCGGACAGAAATGTTTAGCTATGAGATTCTAACATGCGCTTATAGGTATCTAATTTCCATGCTACAAATGTATTAACACAAAATTTACGAAAAATGTGAAACATTTTAACAAATGTAAAGAATGTATTTTCACATGCACATGTGTCATGTCAGTTCATGTATGAATATCAAAAGAATTTTAATTTTTAATGATAATGTTTAACTGTGTTCTGTAATAATTTGTTTTCTTCATTAGGCGCTCTTTCAGTTTCAAACTTTTAACGGTTGCCTTCATTCTTCATATTTAATTGTCACGCAAGTTGAACTTTGATTATTATTTCAAGACAATGTTTTACGAAATGTATGTGTAGGTATTAATAATCTTAATCAATTATACCTTAACCTACCTCGATTTGAGTACTTCATAATGATAAGATTGTTCAAATATGATGTTTGTTTTTGGGATTGGAACGCCTAATAAAATGTCCTACATACATTTACAAACATACAAAAAAATGGAAACGCAATAAGCCAATATTGAGCAACCGGAAATGTGCATTAGCATGAAGTTTTTTCTATTTGTACAAAAAATGGTTCAATCTTAAAGTCGTACACCTACAGGTAAGTATTATATGATTTTTGCTTTGAAGCAAGGTAAACTTTTAAACTATAGAATAGTAAAAGTAAAGCAACTTCTTATCAGTTCACTAACTTTGTTATTGAAGGTTCCTGTTAACATTTTACCTTGCCTATTGCCTTTGCCTTTTCTTTTACGGCATGTATGAATAAAGCGTTCATATCTACATTGTTATAGATTGTATTAGTTTTAAAAATTGGTTTAGCCGCAGTTTCGCCTCAATTTAGAAATATTGGTTGAAGGTAGGTCTGCTCTTAACAGAAATTGTAGACATTGAGATGTTTTACCTGAATATTAGACGACAAGCACAAGCATCTTATCATAAAGTCTCGTGCCCATGTCTACATTCTACTTGTCTCTTTATTCTTATTGTTTACAATTCCGCAGTGTCTGCAACCCACGCAGATAAAGATAAGAATGATATTGATGGGATGGCAAAAGACACGAAAAAGCCAATAAAGCAATAAACTTTTAGTACTTGTGTATGTATACAAGTAGCTAAATAGTTTTCTGGCTCACATCAATTAGTGATTTTTTTTAAATACTCGATATATGGACCGGATGCGAATATTTATGGCACACTTTAAACTTAGGTAAACACCTTCAATAGTTAGCTTCAGACCTATCAATGAAGCAAATTCATAACAATGTAACCACTTGACGCATTTTACCCATTGGAAAGTTTTTTACTTTCTGAACAAAGAGAAGAAAGGTATGTAATCGTGCAGATTTTCGATATTGAGATTTTGACGGATCTCCA
>JARJDT010015677.1:0-10800 GCA_030264655.1 Leptusa sp. GC000079
ATTTTAAGAATTTAAACTATTTTAAAATACAAATAGTTTTATACACAAAAAAAATTGTTAAAATAAAAATAGAAAATAGATTTTTCTAGAAACTATTTCAAATAGAAATACAAAATAGAAAAAGTATTTCAAATAGTCTATTTAAATATTTCTATTTCTATTTTGGCAAGCTCAGAATTCGCACAAAAATTAAATCTTAATGTTGATTCCCCATTTTCTCAATTTGTGGTCCTAACCTTAAAACTTAAAATTGTCACGTTTCCGCCACGAAGCGACTATGTCTGTGTACTAATGCGACTAGCGTTATGTGTCCCTTATCAGCCGAGTGTTAACAAATGCGAAATTGATAAAAGTGCACCTGATTTATAAAAGCCAGTAAGTATACGCGCGCAACTTGTTCATTCATATGGCTCGAGGCCATTACGAACCGGTGCTCGCACTGCTTGCTGGCATTGGCATACTCGCCGCATGCATACAACAACACAACACAACACAACACACAACCTTATCTAATTCACCTGTGCATGCTTCAGAAACGAAATGCGCACGTTTATAATATGTATAGCGGGCCGCTAACTAGAAACGAAATGTACAGCTCATCGATTCGCATTTGAATCCGATAGCAAACGACGCTATCGAAAAGCAACGGTATCGCAACTTGCTTTTACTAAATGCTCTTATTTGTTAGCACTTACTACCACATTAACTCTTCTTCTTCTTCTTCGTTAAACGCGCGATTCAGAAAGTAAAGCTATCAATCGATCAAATCACATTTTAACAACCACTGCAATCAGGGCCGGCGCGACTAAATGCGGGGCCCTAGCTAATATCATAATGGGGGCCCTAACCTAACGCATAAAAAACCAAAAACGTATTATTTAATTAGATATTAATTTATTTATTTAATAAAAACATGCAGGAAAAATAACAGAAAATATTTGATAAGAATAAACGATGGTAAGAAAAGTATTAGGGAAATTTTTTATTTTCTATATTATTTTCCAACGCGGGGCCCCACAAAAATTTGTCGGTTACATCGGCCAAAAACCGGCCCTGACTGCAATAGCAATTAGGATACTTCTGAGAGGTTACTTCTGATAAGGATTAGTTTGGTGATGCTTTTGATGGATGGCGCTGCTGTTGCGAACAACTCAAATTGACACCTTTCATCTGTCAACTCGACATTATTGATTATTGATTGCGATGGATTGCGATTGCGCAGTACTATTATTATATTAAGTAAAGTTATTGGAAAACTGTGTCAGGGCTCACACCACGTCCACGACTTCCACTTCTTCACCTCAGTCTTCAGCATTTTTCCATAACTTATATGCGAGTAATGTCGCATGAATAATGCATGCCTGGTAATATTCTCTAGTAATATAATTAGTGCGTTTTTATTCATGATGTCAACCATGTACAGATCCATCATGCATGATGATTACATTGATTATTGTTATTATAAATGCGATGTTTTGTTTGTTTCAGGCTAGTCGCAGCGTCGCACGAAGCGGCTATCTCTTCGTGGCCCCCGACTGGGACTTTTCCGTGCCGCTCAATCGCACAAAGGTACAGCACACATTTCGACTTTTCGTAGCATATATTCACACATAAATATTATCAATTAAACTCGAGCCGATTAAGTGGGTTAAATGACGCTGTGCGCCTTTTTTAAGCGTTGTCTCATGCTATATCTTACAATAATTACCAATTAGCTGCCATCGGATGCGTCTCGTGTGTTTAGTCGTAATTCGTAAGCGGAGATTTATTTATTTACACATTTCATATGCATATGATGCGCCGCGCTACCAACAATCATTTGGAAATCGTCAGATCCGCATCAAATGCTAAATACACTCTACGGCAGGTTGTGTATACAGATAAATACTATAAATAGCGGGTATATTATGCAAGCGAAGAGTTGTTGGAAAGTTCGGGTCATAGAATGTCATCATCGTCTCGCACTCACGAGAAGATGCTCCTAAATAATCTCCGTTCACGATTTAAATTATGAAAAGAAAAAAATATTTAAAAAATATAATTTTGAGTAAGCTTTGAAACGCTTCTGACGTCAGGTTTCAATTGTGCGCCATCTAGGCAAATCGCTTGATAATAAAGCGAAAATGACAGATTTCTTATTTGAAAACATTACCCAACTATCTAACCGTTTTTCGTCGCTTTGTTTCGGCAACCTTCGTAAACACGAATATTTTGTCATTGAACTGATATAGCCTATTTTACTAAATCTTAATCGTGAACGGAGTTTATGTTTTCAATTTGAATGCTTGATGAGTAAAATTTGCACGTTGTTTTAACTTTTAATATTTACTCATGCAAATAGTCGGAGCCTAAGTGAAAATGAACTAATAATGCAATGAAAAACTCGAAAGTCCGTTGGCATGCTGTGCCATAGATATTAAAATTAATTCTCGTTGCTTGGCTTTTGTAAATTGTAAAATATAGGGGAACTCACAGCTAGAGCTAGACGACGACGACGACGATGATGATGGAGTTCAAGGTTGTCGTTTAATTTATTTTTTCTTCTTGTGTTATTGGTTTGCTTCTTGCTTCTAACTACTTACATTACACATAAGATCAGGTCCAGGGTCAGGTGAAGATGCGTACGAACATAACCTACAAGTACATGTTTGTTTTCGTTTATTTTATTTCAGCTAATTTATGCTTGAAATACAATTTATTGACATTAATAGAAACTTTAAATGATTACAATAAGCCGAGAATGAACTCGCAAGGTGTGGTTGGTGATTTTGTGAGTTAATTGCACGAATTCTATGTGGTACGGACGTGTGTAATTGATAGTTACAACATAGCGCGGCGCTCGTGGTTTTTTCATGTCTTATTCTAGCTTTAGCTTTGAGCAACGTAAAATATGCGAATGTAATATTTGGTTGATGCGAGAGTCAAGACCGTTGTTCGACGAGTTCAAAGTTTTTTTTTTCTTATATCTCGTTTGTTTTTTGCCTGCGCGAATCTAAACCGACTAAACCAATAATTGTAATCTAAGCGCCGATGCCTCGCAAAGGAGCTTTGAGCATAAAAAACACTTAAATCACCGAATTTATGAGTCTTGCGATTCGACGAAATGACACGCGAATGTGAATTTATAGGGTGTAATGAACGATGCCGTCTTGCCACCTTAGTGCTGTTAAGCAAGACGAGATTTTTCAAGCTCAAGACGAGATCTTGTCGAGATATCAAGACAATATCGAGAACAAGATCGGGTTATAAACATCGAGTCAATTTCGATATTTTACTATCAAGATCTCGAGTCTTGACAAGATCTCGAATCTCAATTTTTACTAGCTTTCGTAGGCAACTTTATTCTATTTTATGTGCATTTTTTTATTACAATTAAAACATTTTATAATCGAAATTCAAGATAATCGAGATCTTGTCGATATTTGAGATTCAAGATCAAGATCAAGATTAACAATTCGAGATTTAGTCATGACAAGAACAAGATTAGCTATTCGAGATTTTGTCGAGACAAGGTCAAGATCATCCACATCTCGTCTTGTCTTGACAAGATAACAGCACTATGCCACCTGCGATAGGAGGCGCCACTAGATTTTTTCATTTTGGACTCGTTTTTTCTTGTTTATTTAATTATTCCTAGTTCAAACATGATACCGCGACGTCGGCGACTTGTAAACGATTAGCTGATCAACATGGATCAATCAAGTTGGACAAATGTGGGCTTGGAATATTTGACTCGCACATTTTTTATTCAAGTCGGCGACGCTTTGTGAAAGATGTCTTTCGGCGAACAAGTTGAAGTTACGTAACCGTCACGACGACCGGTATCGGTTTGCATCTTTTCGCACATGAAACATGAACAACTATATGTTAAGTAAGAGTACAATACTCTCTTCTCGGCGTATATTTGCTATTTTCAATATGCATTCGACGCGTTTTGTTTATGTTACGATACGTTGCGCTCTTTGCCGTTTTATATTCGTTTAAAGATATACGGATATTATCGTACAATGTGTCGTAAGTTGTATAGATTCACAGTTTGCCATTTCCATTTGTGCATTCAACATTCATTGTTGCACCGCGATAGATTTTATTCGATCTCATCTCTTAACCGTGCTTATAAAATACGATTAACTTGTATGTTATAACTATTTATTTATGCGGTTGCTATAGTAACCAAAGACATTTTTTTTGTTGCAATTGGTTACAATGTTTGGTTAACTTTCGGTTAAGCGTTGTTTAACTGCATTTCTCATATTAGAATTCGGTTGGTTAATAAATCAATTAATCAACCACAAGAAAATGCTTCAAGAAAATATTAGGTATTTTCTGATGGTAAAAGTTGGTTATCTTTTGGTTAAGTGTGTTTTGGTTAATTGCAACGTGATTGGTTAATTGTGACGTCATCATTTCTCATAAGAATATGATTGGTTGATTAATTAAAGCAATAATGTTTATTGCTTGTTTTTTGTTTTATTTTTATTAAAAACATTTTATAGCAACATTGCCGACTGATAAGCATGACGAGGTGGCCGAGTGGTTAAGGCGTTGGACTGCTAATCCAATGGGCTCTGCCCGCGTGGGTTCGAATCCCATCCTCGTCGTGGCATTTTTTTTTCTCTCGCGAGTTTTTGTAAAATGTGTGAAAATTGCCCAAATTGATTGAAATGTTAATTGCTAGTATTGGCGCCCACGCAGCACATTTTTCGCATTGAGGGCAGGCTATTTCGCATCCGTATAAGGCACATGCCCATTTTTCGCGCGTTCCTTAACCTTTAATAATATTTAACGATGGAATGTGTACACAGGCACAATTCTTGGTACTTGTTATAACTGTTATTTAAATTCGCTTCTTCTTCTCCTTGGTGTATAGTATAAGATGGTATACAAGTTAGTATAAATATATATTGATAATTTTTTATTGCGCAATGTGCGATTTCGTGTTGTTGTTATTTATCGTTAATGTGAATTAATATGTTGTCGTTGTTTTGCATCTTTTTACACGAATCCCAAGCGTACCTTTCACTCTCTCAGGATATATAAAACTATTAGCTAATAAAGCACGACGCGATTCACCATCAGCGATAGGCGGCCCGACACGACACGACACTCGCGAATGCGAATGCAAATCGTTTTTATTTCTTACTTATTATCGTGTGCGACTGCCAATTGAAATTACATAAATTCTTATTAATTCTCATATTACTTAGCTTGCATTATTGGCACATCGGCGGTGAAATTCCGCCAAGTACAATGTTACGATGACCTATTAAGCATTATAAATGAGTATTAAAGTTCAACTTGTAATCATCATTTAATTTTTTTCGTCGGACAACGCCCAAGCTGAAAGAAGATCAAGAAACACATCGCATCGCATGACTGATGATGAAACTCTTTCAAAAGCAAAAGAACCGCCCGAAAATTATGCTTAATGATCAAATATTAATCATAATTATTCGGCATTCGGCGACCTCACGCACACATTAACTTATTTTGTTGAGTTTTTTTTTGCTGTGACAATAAATTTACCAAAATTCAAAATGTGATTAAGTTGTTTTTCAGTAAAAAAAAATAATCGCCACTGATTTGAATTTTAAATTTAATCTTATCTGATACAATTATTTTTTTTATTAGAAATTTGCATAAGCATAACATAACAAATATTAAGTTCCCAAAGCATTACGCAACATTCATACTTACACGTCGAAAGCCGAAAACGAGAGCGTTAAATTCAATAATTTACACTAAAAATTCACCTGGCTGTGTTTTCGTGTTTCTTTCCAACTCATTGTGAATTGCAACGCGTCTTGTCAACGTACAATTCCGAATTTATGAGAAATTTACACAACCTGTTGAGTTTTTTTTTCATTAAAACTGGATCAACAACTTGCGTAATTTTGAGGTTATGTCTTAATTTTCTCTATTTCTTGACTATTCTTCTAAATAGTTGAAATTTTCTCGTCGCTTGGTTGTTTTATTGCACTATGCATCAGTCTCTTACTGTAAATATTTATTGCTTGGGCTCGTGCTCTTCATGGCACTTGGTTTATTTGATTGCGCGACGCGACGCGAGATAGATATGAAGAAGATAATAATGTTGAGAGCGCACGTCGCATTCGACGACGAATATAATAGAGGATAATAAAAGAAGGCACGGGCTTTAAGTAGGTTAGTTACTTTTGTCATTTAGACGTCTCTTCGTACTTACTTCTTGTTTTGTTGTGTTTTATATTCGTTGTCTTACTAATCTAAATGTTGGACTTTTAAAGCTTAGACATCAAAACAGACCTATATGTATAAACGCAAATTTATATAAATCACGAAACTTCCTTAATCGAATTAATTCAGTTTTTAGATTTATTTTTTCGTTCAATAGATCAATGTTAATGTTCAATTTAGTTATTTCCGCAAGGCGATTTTTAAAATTATAAAAAAATTGAAAGTTAAATTTTTCGATTTCTTTCCCAATTTATTGTCAAGTTACTATTCCAACAAAACACAGTCATCACACATGCCAAATGATGCGTGAATAACTTCTTTTGTGGTTATGTTTACATTTCTGCAAGTTTTAGAAAGTTACAAATAGGTGGAGCTACTTATTTTTAGTAATTAATTTTTAGTAATTCTAACTATGATGAAATTATGAATGATATTTTTGTTGACAAAAAAATTATTGATAATAATTAAATTATAAACGGGGTTCGAATTTTGTGAAAAGTTAGTTTCTAGTAATAACGAAACAATACGATTCATATTTTATAGGTTATATTAAGAAATGAGAAGACGACTAATTAGCTTAGCTTAGATAGTTAGAAACGAGAAACAACACGTTATTAATTCAATTTCAATGAAACGATTCGTGCAACGTGCAAACGTGAGACAATAACAGCGACCGGGACTAATAGCTCTAATTATAACATTAGACATGATGCTGCTGTTATGAATTGCTTAATAATTGTCGAACGATTTCAGATTGGCCTTTCGACATCATCATGCGCTCAACTTGCCAACTTGGGCAAAACGCGTAATTGGCTAAATTCAATTAACACCAATGATGTCACGACTCACAAACTCGAATGACAATATTATACTATACATATGTTCACTTTGCTGAGTTTGCTCTTTGAAATTCCTAAATTGTTTGCTTTATCTGCAAGCGATCTGAAGATCTATACGAGAATTGTAATTATAAACCGCATATTGTTAACGTAATATTTGCCTCCATTCCATCTTGTTACATAACCAACACAACACACCTGCTGAGAAAAACGAACAATAACAAATAGTAAATAAGACGAAAATAAGGTTTTTCGAGTCCATAGAAGAGGTTAAAAAAATAATAAGCAGACATCGTTCGCATAATATGAGCCATCAATTTTATTTCAGTAGAGTGTTATTGTTACGTTTGCTTGAGGTATTAGCGATTAGTTATTGTTATGCTAATGTTTTTTTGCGTCATGAACACATCTACCTGCTGCCTTTTTCAATAATTCCAACTTTTACGATATTGATTCTTGCAATTTTAACGCTTTATTATTCAAATCAAGTTTTCGACTGGACTGTGGTGCTGTGCTGCGGTGCTAAGAAACAGGTAATTGGAAATTGAATAGAAGATGCGCGCGCGCGCGCGTGTTAAATCTTAAATCACCGGCCATTTCATATAATTAAAATAACGCTACATGCTTTTTGTAACTTTTGAAGCGCGTTTGAACGTGTGTATTTATGAATTTCTACCATATAAAAATCGAATAAATCCGTTGCATTAATTACACCTTTCATGCTCGCGCATGCATGCATGTGCATTCATGCTCATTTTCCACTCAGTTGCAATTGCTATTAAATGTAACCGTTCGTTTGCGATGCTGATGGTGTGGTGGTTCCAATGTTCAAAGTGCTTTGACGAACAACAATCAATCTGCGCATGCAACAATATCCCCATAGCTGTATATTTCGTAGTGTACAGTAATTATAATAGGTTATAATTGCGATCAAGCTGTAAATGAACGAGGCAACCAACATTACAATAAGACAATAGATTACCAACTTACCATGATTAACGTGATTTGATGACTGCAAAGAAAATATTTTGATTTTCTTGCCTCTTAATTACCCGCCTAGCCACGAAAGTAAAAGCACAAACCGTATAATAGATGGCGCTTTATAAATCAATTTTAATTTAATATTTTTTTTAATAAGTACACAATGTAAACGCCAAAATTGTTTAATAGATGGCGCTTAATAAATACCTATAGTACTTGAAATAAATATTTAAATTTGAATAATCTTGGACCACGAAACATTCAGGGTCTATTTTTCAATATTTTGGGCCCTGGGTAGATTACTTAGCGGGCCTTTTTTCGAATGTCCAAAAATAAGAAAATTAACTTAAATTTGGCCCGCCGGGACCTTTTTTATTTCGGGCCCTGGGCAAATGCCCTGCGGGCCCATGCGTAAAATAGGCCCTGGAAACATTTACTTTCCTGCCTACTTGAAAAAAATATCTATTATTGTAAATAATCAAATAAGAAATGAATTCGTATAAGTTTCAAAGCGAGTATTGGTATTGACATTTGGTAATTAATCAATTAACTTGTCGTATAATGTTGACTTGTGTTGAATAGCATGGTAAATGTTGACACTTCCTGGCCATGCATAATTTTCAACAACAATTAACACAATGCCCACACGTGTTACCTGCCAGCTATAAAAGTTTAACCCACATTTTTTCACATTCTGCACAACACTTCTTGCACGATTAGTTAGTTATTGTTGAAAAAGTCTTTTTCATTGTCATTCTTATAATTTCTTTGTCAATTCCAATCGCATGCATTGCGTCATCAGCAAATTGCAATAATTACACCTATTAGTTACAACGAACAGCATTTATTGATGATATTCAATCGTATTGTTGTTGCGCCCAGCAACATATTACTTGTGTTGCTTAACGATTTATTGTTAATTGTGTTTATTAATGACTGTACGGTTGCAGCTTGGCAAAAATGTCGTCGTCGTTTAAGCACCAAGTCATAATCCTTATGACAGTTAATGAAATGCTCGTTTTGTATTTGTAAAAAATATCATGCAAGGAAGGAAAATACACCTACACGTAAAAGCGTAAAATACGCTATAAACCTAACCTATATGTCAATGGTGAATGAATTGAACGCAACTTCTTCGCTTGCATTGCCCACGCGCCACGTATTGAATGAATATTTACGAGTGCAATGAAAAAATCCGCTTGCACATTCTATGCATACTTCATAAATAGGAAAATTGTAGATACTTCTGTCATTTTGTGCATAAAAATAGCGAATAATGTTGTAATGTGTGTTTTTATTTTTTTTATGAGGAATTTGCGGATGTTTTCAAAACGTGTTTTTCAAACGTAGCTGATTCAATTGTGTAGTAAACAAAATATCAAGTGCAAAGTTTATTTTGCGAAACTATTGGCACCAAAGTTTGTTTTCGCGTCTGTGGTGCTCGAAAATGGAAATTTACTTTCGGCGCACGTGTTTTTTGTTATACAACCATAAAGTTATTTTGAAAAACATTACAATTCGGATATACGAATAGATTTTTGTTGTTTTCAAATGTTGGGCACTTAAAAACAGAAAATGATTTAACTTTCTTTCGACCGTGTATATGCAAATTTCAAGTCTAATAGCTGTTCGAAAATAAGAGGAAACCAATGAAGCAAGAAAAGTAGCAAATTGACGTCCTGTTTCGATAGATTGTACATATTATACCATTCTTGCTTACATTTCAATTTCTTTTGCTCGTTGTGCTTTTGCTTTACTTTACTTTGGACTTTGGAGAGTGTTTCGAGGTTGTATACGCTTCCTCGTTTTCGAACATGTCTATTATTGCAACTTCCTGTTAATTTGTGTTCCACTTGCCGTTTTCGTACATGCCTTCTACAAATAAATAAGATTAATACAACGCAATTGCTTCACTCCTTTTAAATAGGTGCAAAAAACTAATAAAATATAAAAGCACACACACACACACACACACGAACACACATGACCGCATACAAAATGGACGCCTTCGTTTATCCGTCCGCGTTCGTCGATTCATGTTTGTTTGAAGACGACTAGAAGAGTGTTCCAGTTCTAGTTTTCTAGTAACCTAATAGAATCAATCGATTCGATGGAGTCGAACGAAGCACACGAAGCACAAATTTACTTACAGCACCAAAAAGATAAAAGACAATTTCGATTTCTTGCTGGCTTGAATGCTTGTCCTGCAACAGTAGCATAGTAAAAATACGCATCGTGAAGATTCTTTAATTAAAATTTACATGAGTATGTAGATGATTAATTTCAACAATAAAAACACTACACAAGACGAAAGCATAAATTATATTTCGCATTCCATTAGAATAGCACGCCGCACAAGCACAAGGATGAAACAGATTTCAATGTTTTTTAATTTGTTGCTGTTAATGAGTTTAGTTGTCTTGCCAAGGTTTGGCTTTAGTGGTTGGCTTGATGTATGAATTATTATTTTATGCATTGAAATGATGAATTATGAGCCTCTACGAACATATTCTAACCTAACTTTTATGTGAAACAAGTGCCCTACCTGCCCTGCGTCGCTGCTGCATTTCCTGCGGCGCATGCGCAATAGGCTTAAAATACCTAAAGTTATTGATTTTCTAAGTGAAACAGAAACATAACAAAGAACAAAATGAAAGAATGAGAATGAAAGCGTGAATTAATTTTCGTTGGGTGGCAATACTGGCAATGAAGGTCGGTTTAGTGTTGTACAAGTTGTTGGTTGTTGTTGTTAAAGTGTATTGAA